>OZ014509.1:40150170-40232253 GCA_963966075.1 Aphodius sticticus | reverse complement strand
CATTTCGAGGTATAATCCCAAAACCGAAAAGTTTATCACAACCAGAGTTCTTGCACTGGAGGATGTTTCTTTCCAGTATGATCCTATACAAGAAGAAGAAGATGATGATGAAGTCATGGAGACTTCTCCTCCAACAGTCGAAAGTATGAGTCCTGATGTTCTTAACGAATATCTTGGGCAATACGATCCGCTACCACGGACATATATTGAGGGAATACTAACAAATGAATTTGAACAGGATGTTGTTTACGGAGTTTCCTTCGACGCGCAAACAGAAAAATGGCAGATTGGAGATGGTTTCGTAACTCTCGATGGAAAAGATTTAATTATTAAGGATATTAGATATGCTGGTACACCAGGGTTGTATGAGTTACTTTTCAAGAAGCAGCCTATTGGCTACAACAACGCCGATCTAGATCAATATAAAGATATATTGAAAAGAACAAATGCTCATCGTCGATCAAATCATCCGGAGAATCAGATAAAGGGCACTCGTTTACCGAAGTACAAAAGGATCATTAAACCAATGTTTGATGTGTCAACTGGAAATATTCGTACGAGAGCAAAGTCAGTAAGCATAAAGATGGGCGTGGGTTTAATTGCGGATGAGAGGACTCCACATCAATATACCTACTCTGACTACATAAACGATATTATAGATAGATTACGGATATTGGCTAGTTCACAAACCGCAAGTAAAAATACGGCTGATAATGATGAAATTTCGACTATCATCGAGGAACTTCGAGAGGCTGGTATTATTGAATAATCGTTTATAGATACACTTGAAAATGAAAATGATCATTTACCTAAATAAATTAAATAAATAAATTATGCAAATTATTATTGATCCCAAATGCACAATCCTGCAACCAAAATCTTTGCACTTATAAAACAGTATATAAAGAAGGGTGTTTATATAAAGTCGCTCATTCCAACATCGTCTGTTAACACTAGCGGTGTACGCAGGTGAGAAAAGAGTGACGTAATTATAATAAGAATGAAGTTTGAACGTAAACAGGGGTTGGGTATGCACAAAAAACGTAAAGAAAAGCTAGGCGTGGTTCCCTTTAAACAAGCAGTTCTCAAACATGTTAGCGATACGTTGGGAGATATTGTTAACCGGAATAATATTCATAACGCTGTGAAGTACGCCCTTTCGGAGGCAAAATTTGCTATCAACCAGGCTGGAGGAAAGAAACGAATACATATTCCTCATATAATTGAGCTTCCAGATTCTTCACCTATTAAAGCCGGCGGATTTTTACCATTTTTAATACCACTATTTGCTGGTCTATCAGCAGCAGGAGCACTCGCCTCCGGTGTGAGTAATGTTGTGAAAGCGATAAAAGATGTAAGAAACGCTAAAAATAAATTGGCTGAACAATCGAGGCATAATAAAACAATGGAGGCTATCGCAATTGGAAAACAACAACCAAAATCGGGCAACGGGTTATATTTAAAACCATATCGTAAAGGATTCGGTCTCTTCCTGTATCCTAAATTAAAACACTAAAAAATTCGTGTATATACAGGGTGAGTCACTAGAGTCGCGGTGGTAGATATAGCAATTATCTTTAGAGATGGAAAAAAATATTTAATACAAAAGTTGTTTGGCATATCATTTTCTACAACGTAAAATTATTTTCATTTATACTGGGTGTTGCATTTAGGCGTAGCAGAAAATAAATTAACTTTTTTAAATGGAATGCCCTGTATATTATAACATATTATGATTGCGAAGAAAATTGTCTTACTAACTGTATCAGGTGATATTGACGTAAAGCTAATAGTTTCTGCAATATTCAATTTTTTATTAAAAAAATGGCCGTTGCAGGCCTTTTCCGAAAACTACGTAATAGCGTCATTTTTGCAGATATTTTCTTACAACTTTGTCAGAAAATAACCAATACTAATAGGGAGGTGATAGTGCCCAAAGAAATTTGATGCGCTATACAGGGTGTTCCTAGCACCTAATCAATTTTGATATTTTTCAAATGGCTTTTTCTTGAGTTTTTTAAATGGAACGCCCTGTATATTATTCGCTGGTTGCATTTCCCATTAAGTTGCCTTTAATTTATATTAAGTGTGGCATATACATATTTGTACCCGTTTTCGTGATATTTGGAATTTAAAGAAAATGTGTAATAAAGTATACCAATACAGTGCTTTAATATTACACTCTGTATAATTGAGTTAGTTTTTTTCATGTATTTTGTTATAATATAAATAAATTATAAATGTTGGTAAAGTTAAAAATGCTATTTTTTATAAAGATACATTTAAATAGCAGAGTTACGCTAATATTTTAAGTTAGCTTAGATTTACTTAACCTCGTTGTCATGGAAACAAAAACAAATAACAGACGTGTAGTTATTGCTGTCAACAGACTTAACATAGCTAACCAACATTTGTAATCTCTGTTAACGATGAATTTTAATTATACTAAAGAGGAACTGATAAATATTATTTACATCTATGGAGAAGCCGGCAAAAACGCTCTACTGCCCTCAAGAATTTACGCTCAGCGATATCCCGAAAGACGTCATCCCGATGCAAGAACAATTAATAGAGTTCGGGAACGTTTTGAATCAACAGGTACTATTACTTACAAAAAAAGAAAAAGAACAAAAGCGGCGACACATGAAGAGAATGAATTTCTGGTAGTTGCTAGTGTGGTAGAAAATCCATACTCAAACACTAGACAAATAAGAAATCAAGGAATAACCCAATCATCTGTGTCTAGAATAATACGGCGACACAAGTATCATCCATATCATGTGCAACATGTACAGGAATTGAGCGAAAACGATTTTGAAAAGTTATTAAATTTTTGTAATTGGGCAGCTGCTAAAATTCAACAACAAGCAAATTTTTTTGACTTTGTTCTTTTTACTGATGAAGCTACGTTTTATAAAAATGCGTATGTTAACCAACATAACTTCCATTTTTATGCAACAGAAAATCCTCGCGTTATCAGGCCTTTGGACCATCAACATAGATGGTCACTCAATGTATGGGGTGGAATAGTAGGTACCAATTTGCTAGGGCCTTACTTTTTTGAGGGTTCCGTAAATGGTCAAAGGTACTTACATTTTCTTAACAACCATCTACATGAATATTTACATGATTTGCCGCTTAATATTCGCCAAAACTTAATTTTCCATCACGACGGAGCCCCACCCAACTTTAGTCTGAACGTAAGACAATTTTTGAACAACCAATACCCCAACAAATGGATTGGAAGAGGAGGCCCTACGTTATAGCCGCCAAGATCTCCTGATCTAAATAAGTTGGATTTTTTTCTGTGGGGTCATGTTAAGGAATTAGTATCCCAGACACCACCTACCACACAAGACGATATGAAGATTAGAATAACAAATGTTTTTGCTGACATCAGAGAAAATAAGAGAGAGATGTTAAGAAATACTTCGAGATCTTTTACCCATCGGATTAATGCGTGTAGAAGACAAAATGGAGGGCATTTTGAACACTTACCAAATCAATAACTACTTGTTGTTTTATCTTTAATTGTTATAGTTTTTTACTAGTTTTATGTTAATGCTTATCAAGTTTAAAAAATAGTTTAATAAATGTTATTAGTTGTGGTTTCTCTTAATTATTTGTTTTTATTTAATTTTTAGTTGTCTCAAATTATATTAATTTTTCATATTGAGTAACTAAATGGTAATTCCATGTACTTTTCAATTTATTTTGAGCAATTCTGTCAGTTTTTTAATTCAACAAAAGTACTTTTTTCCTTTCTATGTTCTCTTTACAAAAAAAAATCATTAAAAAAGAACCATGTTATGCAGGGTGTAATATTAAAGCACTGTATTGGTATACTTTATTACACATTTTCTTTAAATTCCAAATATCACGAAAACGGGTACAAATATGTATATGCCACACTTAATATAAATTAAAGGCAACTTAATGGGAAATGCAACCAGCAAATAATATACAGGGCGTTCCATTTAAAAAACTCAAGAAAAAGCCATTTGAAAAATATCAAAATTGATTAGGTGCTAGGAACACCCTGTATAGCGCATCAAATTTCTTTGGGCACTATCACCTCCCTATTAGTATTGATTATTTTCTGACAAAGTTGTAAGAAAATATCTGCAAAAATGACGCTATTACGTAGTTTTCGGAAAAGGTCTGCAACGGCCATTTTTTTAATAAAAAATTGAATATTGCAGAAACTATTAGCTTTACGTCAATATCACCTGATACAATTAGTAAGACAATTTTCTTCGCAATCATAATATGTTATAATATACAGGGCATTCCATTTAAAAAAGTTAATTTATTTTCTGCTACGCCTAAATGCAACACCCAGTATAAATGAAAATAATTTTGCGTTGTAAAAAATGATATGCCAAACAACTTTTGTATTAAATATTTTTTTCCATCTCTAAAGATAATTGCTATATCTACCACCGCGACTCTAGTGACTCACCCTGTATATAGCTGCACCTTTGATAATGTGATCAGTCATGTCTCACATGTTCACGTTAAGAGGCACGCGGAGCCAGCTGTCCGCTTCATACCATCCCCCAATTGAACTGGATCCTAGATTTTCGTATACGTTGGGACTTATAGGATTATACACTTATAATAGCATTCCGAATATACAAGAGGGTGAGGATACATTTTACTATGGAGATAATGATACCCCAATTAAAATTCCTACAGGTGCATATGACGTTAGTGATATTGAATCATATGTACAACGAATCATTAGCGAGAATGAGAATGAGAAATCAGTAGATCCAATTACTATCAAAGCAAATAAAAACACATTACGATGCGAAATCCATAGTAAATTTAAAATAAATTTTACAAAACCAAACAATATTGCACGAATTTTAGGATTTAGCCCAATGATAATCGAACCGAACAAAATTTACGAGTCGGATCTTCCAGTGCAGATTATTAGAGTAAGAACTGTTCGAGTAGAATGTAATTTAGTTACAAGCGCATTTTATGATGAAGTGCGTGCACATACACTCATTGAGTTTGCAATCCCGGTAGCTGCAGGATATCCGATCGATATAGAGCCAAAAAATGTTGTTTATCTACCTATAAATAGCAGTAGCACTATCACAAATATATCATTATCACTCATCGATCAGAACGGGCAGGAGGTTAACTTACGCGGTGAGGAGATTGTAATTCGGTTAGAACTGAAGAGAAGTACTTTGTAATATGGGATTAGTCATCAATAATCGACGAAGGTATAAATACGAGCCAGCTACAACTAAGTCATCATTTAGTGAGAACTATCACACCAAGAGGTTGTCTACGGAGAATAGAAATTTTTTAATATCTTTAGGATTTAAATTGACTCAACAATGAGTAGTGTATTATCTGTAACTGAAGGGCTGTCCTTTGACCAGTCTATTACAAGTGAGCAGTATCATTCATACCTTCCTCGAATACAATCATTTAAAATAAACGATGAAATTCGAATTCCGATTCACCATCAGGATATATACACTACCCCATGCGATAGTTATATTTACATTGAAGGATCCGTTGAAGAAGAAGCAGGGGTCGGTTTATGTGGTTTAACTCACAACGCTTACATGTTTCTCTTTCGAGAAATAAGATATGAGTTGAATGGTGTTGAGATTGATAGATGTCTAGAGCCAGGCATTACTACCGACTTGAAAGCTCATGCTTCATACAGCATATCGGAGAGCAATGGTTTACATTGTGCTGGATGGGTGCCCATTACGCGTAAACAAACGACAGTTTCAGGCAAAGTCTTCAGTGCGTACATTCCGCTAAGTTTCATTTTCGGTTTTGCCGAAGATTATAAAAAGATTATAATCAATTCTCGTCAGGAGCTGGTGTTAATACGCTCACGCTCTGATGATAATTGTTACCGGAACGAAGATCCTGCTGGTACGAAAAAGTTAAAGTTTACTTTAACGAATGTTGAGTGGAGGGTGCGACACATTACCGTTGATGATAAATCACGTCTGCAATTATTACAATTATTGGAAAGTGACATACCCATAATTATTCCATTTCGTAAATGGGAGTTGCATGAACTGCCAGCGTTACGTGAGTCAACCAAAGACATTTGGTCAGTCATGACAAGTACTAATTTGGAGAGACCTCGCTTTGTATTTGTGGCATTCCAAAAAGGAGTTCAGGACGATATCCATCAAGACGCTTCTGATTACAGCCATGTACTCATAAAAAACATAAAACTTTATTTAAACTCCTCACAATACCCGTACGATAATTTGAATCTAGAAATGGACAAAAAGAAGTATGCTATAGCGTATAACATGTACACGCAATTTAGATCAGCTTACTATGGGACTTCCGCATCTGAGCCTCTTTTAGATTACGAAGGTTTTCATAAAAATCCAATTTTCATAATTGATTGTTCAAAGCAAGTGGAGAGCGTTAAATCCTCAACGGTAGATATTAAACTGGAGTTTGAGACTAGTAAAGCATTTAATAAATTATGTAAGGCATACTGTCTAATAATTCATGATGCCATCATAGAGTACTTACCCCTTACTAATGGGGTACCACAAGAGGATATTTCGAGATATTTAAAAGACGCAGTTGGGAATGAAATTATCTTAGTTAAAGGTCTGAATAAGAAAACTATGCTTAAGAAATTTCTTTCTAATGTTATTATAGATATTGGTAAAATTGGATGTCCAAATTTTAAAAAATTAACTACTTTAAATGTTAACTACCACTGCAAATGCCATTTATTGAACAGTGTTAAGCTAAATTGTGCTCTGCGAAATGTACATGTACTGTATAATTGGATTATTCAATAAAACAAAAATTATCAACTATATATGTCTTTATTTGTTTCTTCCTTATACTAAGATAAAATAAATATTTAAAGTAATATATTTTCTAAAATATTACTGTATAATTTATTCAGGGTCTGTATGCATCTAAAATTTTAAATAACCACTCTTAATTTACATGCAATTATTTGCATAAACGATTATCATTTTAAATTCGCATAAAATTATTTTGACATCTGAACTGAGTTTGTCCTCTAAAATAATTATTTCTATAGATTTTATTAATAATAATAATAATCAGTTTATTGTTCAAACAGTAACACAATTAAGACAATTCAATTAAGTATGTGTATTGTTAATATTTATTTCTGTTTCTGCGGACACAGCATTTATTTGCGGATGACGACCTCTGCTAAACTCGCGCTGAGGTTGCAAATAATTGTTCGCTGGCGTATTACCATTTCCGTAATTTTGGTTCTGTCTTTGATAGGGTTTTATACAGGGTCTGTCTGCAGATCTGTATAATTTATTCGGGGTCTGTATGCATCTAAAATTTTAAATAACCACTCTTAATTTACGTGCAATTATTTGCATAAATGATTATGATTTTAAATTCGCATATTAAATTAACCGGCTGCCATCTATTGGTGAAGTGCCGAACTATTATTTCAGCATGGTTCACAACCTCATTGGTGAAGTGCCAAACTATTATTTCAGCATGGTTCACAACCTCAGTATGTAGTTCGGTAATTGGTCGGTAGATGGCGCTCTCGGTACAATTGGCGGTCGGTCGACATGCCGTTTTAGCGCGTGGGGTTGGTACGTCTGGGGTTGGCGGACCTGGGGTTGACGCGAAAATTTGAATTTTTTAAGGTTGGCGGGAAAAATTTGAATTTTATCGGTTCGGGTGCGCTCGGCGTTCGGTCATCATCGGGTAAGATACGGCTGGCGGAAAAATTTGAATTTTATCGTAAGTTTCAATACCGGTAGTGCCATCTATTGGTGATTACGCTCGAAAATAAAAATCGTAGTGCGTTCTCTCTCTAGCATCGATGGTTCTCTCTCTAACATCGACTTGACTTCGTTCGGGTGCGCCCGGTTTGAGTCGGGTGGCGTCGGTGTGGCGGTGTGGCGGCGTTGAAAGTGCCATTTATTATCTACTTACGGCCTTATTCTCTAAGCCTCTGTTACGCTTTACATTCTATTACGCCGCTGTTACGCTGTTAAATTATAGACTGTTAAGAAATTGGTATTCCGTAAGCCAATGTTAACAACAGCTGTATGTAATGCCTCTATAAAAGCTCTGTACCGTAACAGCGGCAAAACTGTCGCCTTTATCTAACAGTACTTGGCGGTGTGGACTTATGTGATGTATACATTTGTCAAAATGTGTACAAATGTAGTAATGTGATACAGAATAAAAACGTATTGTTGTTAATGAAAGAATATTCGGAATAAAAAATACCAAAAATTCTGTGGATTACCACAGAATCCCTATTTTTATTTATTTATTTTTAAGAGAAGTAGAAAATAGGTAAGTACCTGCGATATGCACTTGTGAGTACAATATTATGTACAAACTGCTGGTTAATATTCATGAGATATTACCTAATTAACTACAATTACATTTAAAAGAAATAGTGGGTAGATCGTACATAATAAGGTACAACAAAAATGTGTACTTATTGAAGATCATATTATATTTTTATTGAAGAAATTATATGAGAATTAAACGAAAAAAGCTATCGGACACCCAAAATCCTTTCGCCATACCAAATTATAATTTTATAAAATGTTAATCAAAACATCAGCGTTTGACACTACCTACTTCATTAGAATGGAAATGTGTCAAATCCTGGTTTACTAGATTTATTTTAATGCAGGCACGACCGATCTTTATTAAATAGAATTTGCTCATGCAGCTAAACCATTAATTTTACTAAAAAATGTCATAGACATAAATTATACATAATGTCCTCTACTTTAATTTATTATTTAACTATTTTGACGAAATTTCGGAAATGGCGGCTCATTTGCAAAATCCTTGAAAAATTCTTAGAGGACGTTCCTTTGAATTCTTTTGAACAAAAACCTTTTCAGCTCTAAGTTTGGTCATGAAACTTCTAAACATGAAGTTTCGTCCCGATACCTCTAGTAGTTTCTCCGGGATCGTCGCCACAAAAATCGGACACACACACACACACACACACACACACACACACACACACACACACATACACACACACACATACACACACACACACACACACACACACACACACACACACACACGCACACACACACACACATTTTTTTGTACCTTGTCAAAAATGTTCAGGAGACCCAATAACACATATTTCTGCTAAAATCTCAAAATTTTTTAATAGTTTCATACTATGTATGATAAAGTAAAAATATGTAATAATACTAATAAGAAATGTTCTTTTAAAATTTAGATTTGTGATTTGTGACTGCGTTTAATTTTTCGGCCAATTCTTCCCACTTCTTATTCAAATATTTTGGGTTAATATTCAGGTTTATTGTGACCGTTCGAAAAACTGCATCCGTCTCCATTACTGTCAAATACTCCTCGTATTGACTGCATGAGTTTTTTTGTCAGTCGCTTTCGCTTTGTATCTATCAGCAAACCGTATACAAAACGTAAGTATAAGTATTGTACACAAGGTTGTTGCCATATGTTTGGTTATTTTGACCGTTCGACAACAATAGTGACAGCCGCAGTTGCGGATACGTCCGAATAATTCAGTGAGCAGTGGCGGAAATTACAGAGGTCGATAGAGAATCGCTTTCACGCGTTGCTCTGTTAAATTCTCTGTTAGATTTCGATGTTATTTAAAATTCTGTTATATAACATTCTGTTGCGCGGTTTTCAGAGAATAAGGGCCTTGCGGCCTTATTCTCTAAGCCTCTGTTACGCCTTATATTCTATTACGACGCTGTTGCGCTATTAAATTATAGACTGTTATGAAATTGGTATTCCGTAAGCCAATGTTAACAACAGCTGTGTGTAATCCCTCTATAAAAGCTCTATACAGTAACAGCGTCAAAACTGTCGCCTTTATCTAACAGTAGTTGGCGGTTTGGGGTTATGTGATGTATACATCTGTCAAAATGTGTACAAATGTAGAAGTGTGATACAGAAGTATTGTTGATAATGAAAGAATATTCGGAATAAAATATGGATTACCACAGAATCCCTATTTTTATTTATTTATATTTAAGCGAAGTAGAAAATAGGTACGTACCTGGATATGAAATTGTGAGTACAATAAACCGCTGGTTAATGTTCATGAGATTATCTAACTATTATAATTACATTTTAAAAAAATAGTGGGTAGATAGTACATAATAAGGTACAACAAAAAATGTGTACGTATTGAAGACTATTTTATATTTTTATTGTGGAAATTATATGAGAATAAGGCGAAAAGAGCTACGGGACACCCAAAATCCTTTCGATATGCCACATTATAATTTTATAAAATAGTATCGACTAAATAAAGGTACGGTATTAAGATTGGTGGATTTGTTTTTTTAAAAGGCAAATCTCAAGTATTTTTCATAAATATGTAAAAACCAATTATTTTTTAGTCGCTTGCTACACTTCATTTTATCGGACACGGTTCATATCAACTATCTATTGGTTCTAATGCATTTAATCAGATGAGTCAAACATCTATAAGTCGTTGCATACATGAAATATGCCTACTTATTACCAGGGTACTGATGCCAGAATGGGTTGAATTTCCTACAACTTTAGTACAAAAAGGTTCAGCAAAGTTGGGGTTATTTATGATTATAAAATAAAAAAAATTTGGTGTAATATAGCTATATGTAGGTTTTTGCCATTCGCTTTCGTTTGGAATCCATTACAAAACAATATACAAAACGTAAATACGTGGTAAATACAAGTATGTAAGTATGTTAGGTTATGTTGACCGTTCGACACCCGTTCTATAACTACAATGACATTAGCCGCAGTTGCGGATACGTCCGAATAACTCTGTTAGCATCGCGCACCATTGACGGAAATTACAGAGGTCGATAGAGAATCGCTGCCGCGCGTTGCTCTGTTAAATTCTCTGTTAGATTTCGCTGTTAGGTAAAATTCTATTATTTAACATTCTGTTATGCGGTTCTTAGAGAATAAGGCCATTGGTCTCATAGATAACCTTATAATAGATGCGCCACTTCCCCACTCTTGAGAAGTCTTTGACAGCAGCGGCATCTTGCGGCCGTCCGGAACTATAAAGATCAGGACCGGCCTAGCCGATGGGAAAATTGTAGATTTAATATTTTTATTTTCTTTTTGATAAAACGACAATAAAACAAACAAAAAAGTTAATAAGAGTATATTTACAGTATAGCACAGATATAATAATTACTACACAATACAACACAAACAAATACAAATGATTACATTATATGTAATTATCATTCAAGGAGAACGTATACTGCACTAATGAAAATTGTTGTGTTTGGAAAAAATCTATTTGCAACATAAAGACATATCTAGCAGTATTGACGATAAAGACAATACTGTCTTGGAAAATATATTAGTTTCTATATCGTTGATTCCAAACCACACAAAAACCATAATAATTCATACTAATCTCACAGCTCAAACCTTCCTATTTTTGTGTGCCCGGAAAATAATTCTCATAAAAAAATAATATTTACTAAAAAAATCAAATACACTAATTATTTCTTTGCACTTTTATATACTTTCCAGGGTGCAATACAACATTAGAAACCAACGTAAAAATTAGTAAAAATAGAAGTAAAACCGAGTCAGGAGATAACTGCTCCAACAATATATTTATCCTTTCCGTAGAAATAGTCAAAATAAATTAAAAAATAAAAAAAAATATAAAATAGTCTAATTATTTAAAACCTTCTAAATTACAATTGTTGCTTTCTGAATATCAATTGACATATTCTAAATTACAATTGTTACTATCTGAATATCACTGGAAAAGGTGTAGAAGTAAGTTTTGATATGCGGTTAGCGGAAAACAGCATTTTTGCTTCATTTTGATAACCCTGTATTTGCAAACACAGATTGAAATAGAATAATAACTGTACTACTACAATAATACTACAATAACACTGTGCAACAAAAATTTCCTTCCGGGAAATTTTAGCTAATAATGATTCTTTATGACCCTCTGAACACTGCAACCGCAAAGGCGTTTTTCTAGGTTAGCCCTAATAAGCGAGATATTTGCAAATTTATTTTTAATTTTATTCATAATTTTGTCATAATATACAGAGTGTTTATCCGCTTTTTTGAGCTAACCTAGAAAAACACCTTGGGGGATTTATTCAGGGGGTCATATAGAATCATTATTAGCTAAAATTTCCCGGGAGGAAGAAAGTTGATCAAAATTTGTCGCAGTAGTAATTTATTACTACACTACTACAATATTTTTATTTATCTTTTTTAATATTTTAAATATAAATTTCTAGCACTCTGAAAAATGAGTGGATCATGTTTTGAAATTGGTCTAAGATCTTTGCCATGCATAATGTTATTTAGCTGTTTTATGTAATTATTCAATAATGTAATGATTAGTTTCTTCAGAATTTTTAATTTTACTTGATGGTAGTGAATACATGTACCTACAGGAAAGTGTATTTTCCTTTGAGTCTATCTGTGATCAAGGCACAAATAGTGTCGAAACGTCAATTAATTTTTAATGTGTTGTATCTTGTGACTTTTAGTTATAAGTTTTAATGTGAACAAGCCTATAGTACCCAAGAAAAATAAACAAGTTGAAATAAAGTTGTTTGTGTTTTTAATATTATCTACAAGGCTAAAATAAATTTAAACAATATATATATATATATATATATATATATATATATATATATATATATATATATATGTGTGTATGGTTGGTACGTTTAGGGCTCCAACGCGTATGACAGAGTGTACGTTGTCACCTCATATATAACGTTGATGGCTCCAAAATCGGAGGTGACAACGTATCGCCTTGTTTTCAACGGAAATGTGGTCTAGGTGGCTCAGGGAGCTCAAATCCAAATATTTCGTCGGAGCCGATAACGTCCATTATATATGTATGGACAAGTCATGTTAGTTCAAGCGTAGATCACGAGCGCTAATGTCGCCCATATAAGATACGGCCGCTACGAAGTCACCTCCGCATATATGACTTCGTGTTTTGTATCATACAATACACGCTGTGACATCCGAAAAACGCTGGCAACGTTGTGGAGGTGACAGCGCAAGAAACATATAAGTATTTATATAAGTATTTTCGTATTTATTTCTGCCCTCGGACGCAGTTGGGTTGTGAATTTTACGCGAGATAGAAAGGTTTTTGGTTCAAATCCAGGTCGTGGCTGCATTTTTTATTTCAAAGTTACATCCCGCATGTTCTTATCGTTTGTTAATTATTTTGAATGGCATAGGCTGCTAACATTGCAAATATTATTTAATGCAATAAAACTAAATAAATTATTTCCGGTGCTATTACATCAATAAATTGTATAAATTCCACATACCTTTTCCTTTGTTCACCACAAATCCCATTGAATCAAGTACTCCAGTAGAAATATTAAAAAGGAGATGCGGAAAATTTTAGTTAACAACTCCACAATAAGTAATCGAGTCAAGTAAATAATAATAATAATAAACTTTATTAGATAAGGCATCAATTTAAGACAAAATTTATAAAACAGTTAGAAAACAGATTTACAAAAAACAACCTAGCGAGCCCTACCTAAACGGCGATGTATCGGCAGAGCCGTTTTACAACAATACCGGGAAAAAGAAAACACAAAAAATACATGCTCAAGGTGTTGCTAACTGTCTCGTGAACAGTAGCTTTCCCATAATACGTTTGAATTTAAGTAAAGTTGTTGCATTATCAAAATGACATAAATATTGGTTTAATGTTTTTGCTGCCAAGTAACTAAAACAAAGTGTAAATTTTGATGTTCGAAAATTAGGTAGTGCAAAATTATTAATAGACCGCAGAGTACGGGTTGTCAACGTGTATCTTCTTGTCAACAATGTAAATAAATATGGAGGCAAGTGCGTTGATACAACGTTAAATAACAGGCAGCTAAACAAGAGAGTAAATCGACTATAGATTTTCAAGATATTTAAGCTGTTATAATATGGAGTGATGTGCTCCCGCCAAGATATGCCAAATGCATATCTCATGCAATTATTTTGAAGCACTTGAATTCTATGTTTATTAAATGAAGACAAATGGGAATAAAAAACCAGATTACAATAATCTACGTAGCTTAAAACTAATGAAGTCATTAGACGCCATTTGGCGGATGATGTTAGTTCGTAAATTTATAAAGAGAAGAAAATTTTGCATAACAAACAGATAGTACATGGCGAATATAATCTTCGAACAACAGGTTTGTATCAACAATTACACCTAGACTCTTAACTTTAGATTTTAGTTCGATTTCGATCCCATTAATAGTGATAGGTAGCGTTTTGAACCTTAGAGCTAGTTGACATTTCTGTCGTGTGCCAACAATTATGCATTCGGTTTTGTTTGGATTAATTTTTAAGCCATTAACAATGTACCATGAATGAATACTATCTAAATTTAGGTTTAATAGCGATATTTGCTCATTTACAAGAGTAGGACAAAACGAAGTGTACAGTTGTGTGTCGTCCGCGAACAAATGCAAAGATATGCCTGCTGTTACATAATACGGCAAATCTGATGTGTATAAATTAAACAGCGTGGGTCCAAGGATGCTACCCTGCGGCACACACCCCAACACACACAATTCACTTGACAATTCGTTATGGAATTTCACGCACTGACGACGATTACCGAGATACCCTGCAAACCACTTCAGCACTACCGCACCAAAACGAAAGTATCTTAACTTCGCTAGAAGAAGCTCATGATTGAGGCAATCAAATGCTTTACAAAAATCCAGCAGAATCAAGAAGGACACCTTACCGTGATCCACAGCAGATGTTAAATCGTTCGCAATCCTTAACAACGCAGTTGAAGTACTATAACCTGGACGAAAACCCGACTGAGTGGACGGGAACAAATGATAATTATCTATGTGATATCAGAGTTGTTTGTTAAGGTAAGCTTATGGGTCGCAGCTGCGTCAGTTCCGTAGCGTTACTTGTCTTAGCCAGTGGTATAACGATTGATTTCTTCCAAAGCGAGGGAAAGGATCCTGTTGGGTATAAATTGTTGGACCTTTCCGATTGTAGAAATCCATTTGGATCAGCCATATTTATTTTAAAAGATAAGTTTTCACATTTTAATACTACGCATATTCAATCTAATGAAGGGAAAGTGCGTACCTTGTAATATTATGGACAACGGTGTCTATTAAGATTCTAGGGCATCGACCAATTTTTACAAATGTTGCGCTATTAATGCAAATTAATTAAAATTAAATTCTTCTGGTGTTCTGATATTTACACAAAAAAAGTTAATTGATTTGGTTATTAAATTAGTAGGTAATTTAGGTATTCAGATTAGTTGTAGTTATTTTTACATAACTTTGACTGCCGGTAGCGACTGCTTAATATTGATTTAAAATTATAAAGCGCTAGTGTCGCACATACAAGATACGGCCGCTACGAAGTCACCTCCGCATATATGACTCCGTGTTTTGTATCGTACAATACACGCTGTGACATCCGAAAAACGCTGATAATGTTGTGGAGGTGACAGCGCAAGAAATATATCTTATATGAGTATTTTCGTATTTATTTCTGCTCTCGGACGCAGTAGGTTTTGGTTCAAATCCTGGCCGTAGCTGCAATTATTGTATTTCACAATTATATCCCGCATGTTTTTATCGCTTGTTAATTATTTTGAATGGCATAGTCTGCTCTTTGTCAACTATTCTCGTGTCCGCAAATATCATTTAATGAAATAAAATTAAAATAATAAATTATTTGCGGTGTTATTATATCAATCAATTCTATCAATTCCACATACCCTTTCCTTTGTACACCACAAATCCTATTGAATCAAGTACTCAAGCAGAAATATTAAAGAGGTGATGCGAGAAATTTTAGTTAACAACTCCACAATAAGCAATCTAGTCAAGTAAATGTTAGGTATAAATTATTGGACCATTCCGATTGTAGAAATCCATGTTGATCAGCCATATTTATTTTATAAGATAAGTTTAATACTACGCATATTCAATCTAATGAAGGGAAAGTGCGTACCTTGTAATATTATGGACAACGGTGTATATTAAGATTCTAGGGCATCGACCAGCTTTTACGTATGTTGCGACATTAATGCAAATTAATTAAAATTAAATCCTTCTGGTGTTCTGACATTTACACAAAAAAGGTAATTGATTTGCTTATTAAGTTAGTAGGTAATTTAGGTATTCAGATTAGTTGTAGCTATTTTTATATAACTTTGACTGCCGGTAGCGACTGCTTAATATTGTTTTAAAATTATAAAAATGAAAATATAATTTAACAATTTTAGCAAAGTATACCCACTTTACGGTAAATGTCATGTGGGTATACATTGTTTTAATTTATCCCGCTTTCGTTTATAATAAATGCGCATTTTTATAGAGAATAAATACTTACCTTAACGAACGGTTTATATTTTTATTTTGACTAAACTGAATTGAACTTATGTGCTAAATGAAACAAATGAATTTAAAGAACTGTTTCGAATTGTATCCGATTCTATAGTGATCCTCTTATTAACACTTATTGTATTCTTTAAATGTTGTGCAACCAAAATAAGCAATAAAAACAATTATTTTTTGAATATGTTACACCAGAATGTACCCTTAACATTCTGGTGCAACATATTCAAAAATTAATTATTTTTTTATTGCGTATTTTGGTTATAAAACATTTAAAGAATGCATACACTGTAAAACAACAGAAAATAATTCGAAAAATTAACAATTCCACAGGCAACAGTCGAGCGGCCCGTCGAAGCCGATTGTATCCCAATTATCGGAAACTTTTTTAACCACCTTCCATACAAACATGTTTCAATATTTTTCAGAAATTCTTCTCTGTAGCGTACCCACAGTTCTCCTCTTTAAAATGACATATCATTGCTTAGTAGGTAATTTTTCAAATATTTTTGTGATATTTTTACAGTGTATTCTTTAAATGTTGCGTAAATCGAATAAAAATAAATGTCTGACAAATTTTTATAACACATATCTGTAAAAGAAGGTAAGTTTTGGTTTAAAGAATTAGATTCTGTGGGGGTTGACAACTTAACACGTATACATATATATATATATATATATATATATATATATATATATATATATATATATATATATATATATATATATATATATATATATATATATATATATATAGGAGAAAGGTATTTGTCGGGCAATTCCGTCATACGAAGATCGAAGAAGCAACCGTAGACACGTGTTTCGGACTATTAGTCCTCATCAGTACGGTATAGCCAAGGAGCAAGATGGACACTCAATGGAAAAACACTCAAATCGTCACTCAATGGAAAGCAACTACCAAATCGTCCCCAAAAGACGATTCAGCGTTGACATAATAAGAATTACCGGGCATCAAGCAGGTCAGGCAATTAAAATTAATTACGTCGTTGCGTGGCGAAATTGAGGACCCCTTTTCGCTATTGTGAGATCATATTCCCGCCATTTTTAAACCGATTGGTTTACCATAACGCGAATGGTTTGTTAAATAGTTCTAAATAAGTTTAAGTATAATAATTTAAATAATTTAAGTGTTCGTTAGATAGCTATCAGTCGATAAAATATGTAGTTTTAAGGAAGTAAAGTGTTTTTAATTTTCGGATGTCACAGCGTGTATTGTACGATACAAAACACGGAGTCACATATGCGGAGGTGACTTCGTAGTGGCCGTATGGGCGACACTAGCGCTTTATAATTTTAAATCAATATTAAGCAGTCGCTACCGGCAGTCAAAGTTATGTAAAAATAACTACAAGTAATCTGAATACCTAAATTACCTACTAATTTAATAACTAAATCAATTAACTTTTTATGTGTAAATATCAGAACACCAGAAGAATTTAAGTTTAATTAATTTGCATTAATAGCGCAACATATGTAAAAATTGGTAGATGCCCTAAAATCTTAATAGACACCGTTGTCCATAATATTACAAGGTACGCACTTTCCCTTCATTAGATTGAATATGCGTAGTATTAAAATGTGAAAACTTATCTTTTAAAATAAATAGGCTGATCCAAATGGATTTCTACAATCGGAAAGGTCCAACTATTTATACCCAACAATTACTGGACTCGATTACTTATTGTGGAGTTGTTAACTAAAATTTTCCGCATCACCTTTTTAATATTTCTACTTGAGTACTTGATTCAATGGGATTTGTGGTGAACAAAGGAAAAGGTATGTGGAATTTATAGAATTTATTGATGTAATAGCACCGCAAATAATTTATTTAGTTTTATTGCATTAAATAATATTTGCAATGTAAACAACCTATGCCATTCATCGATTTGAACCAAAAACCTTTGTATCTCGCCTAAAATTCACAACCCAACTGCGTCCGAGGGCAGAAATAAATACGAAAATACTTATATAACATATGTTTCTTGCGCCGTGACCTCCACAACATTGCCAGCGTTTTTCGGATGTCACAGCGTGTATTGTATAATACAAAACACGGAGTCATATATGCGGAGGTGACTTCGTAGCGGTAGTATCTTGTACGGGCGACACTAGCGCTCGTGATCTACGCTTGAACTAACATGACTTGTCCGTACATATATAATGGACGTTATCGGCTCCGACGAAATTTTTGGATTTGAGCTCCCTGAGTCACCTAGACCACATTTCCGTTGAAAACAAGGCGATACGTTGTCACCTCCGATTTTGGAGCCATCAACGTTATATATGAGGTGACAACGTACACTCTGTCATACGCGTTGGACCCCTCAACGTACCAACCATACATATATATATATATATATATATATAGCAACCGAAACACGTGTCTACGGTTGCTTCTTCAATCTTCGTATGATGGAATTGCCCGACAAATACCTTTCTCCTTTATATCTCACCGTCGATTAACCAGCTTTCCTTTAATTTGCATGGGCTATGGTGTACCTGGGGTGTACCAGTCACCTCCGGCGCGACGTCACTTCTTGTCTTCGAATCCTGAAGATGTTGGGACTGAAGCACCAAATTGGCACCATTGGTCACCCCCTGTAGGGAACCATTTGAGTGTTTTTCCATTGAGTGTCCATCTTGCTCCTTGGCTATACCGTACTGATGAGGACTAATAGTCCGAAACACGTGTCTACGGTTGCTTCTTCGATCTTCGTATGACGGAATTGCCCGACAAATACCTTTCTCCTATATATATATATATATATATATATATATATATATATATATATATATATATATATATATATATATATATATATATATATATATATATATATATATATATATATATATATATATAGGAGAAAGGTATTTGTCGGGCAATTCCGTCATACGAAGATCGAAGAAGCAACCGTAGACACGTGTTTCGGACTATTAGTCCTCATCAGTACGGTATAGCCAAGGAGCAAGATGGACACTCAATGGAAAAACACTCAAATGGTTCCCTACAGGGGGTGACCAATGGTGCCAATTTGGTGCTTCAGTCCCAACATCTTCAGGATTCGAAGACAAGAAGTGACGTCGCGCCGGAGGTGACTGGTACACCCCAGGTACACCATAGCCCATGCAAATTAAAGGAAAGCTGGTTAATCGACGGTGAGATATAAAGGAGAAAGGTATTTGTCGGGCAATTCCATCATACGAAGATTGAAGAAGCAACCGTAGACACGTGTTTCGGTTGCTATATATATATATATATATATGTATGGTTGGTACGTTGAGGGGTCCAACGCGTATGACAGAGTGTACGTTGTCACCTCATATATAACGTTGATGGCTCCAAAATCGGAGGTGACAACGTATCGCCTTGTTTTCAACGGAAATGTGGTCTAGGTGACTCAGGGAGCTCAAATCCAAAAATTTCGTCGGAGCCGATAACGTCCATTATATATGTACGGACAAGTCATGTTAGTTCAAGCGTAGATCACGAGCGCTAGTGTCGCCCGTACAAGATACTACCGCTACGAAGTCACCTCCGCATATATGACTCCGTGTTTTGTATTATACAATACACGCTGTGACATCCGAAAAACGCTGGCAATGTTGTGGAGGTCACGGCGCAAGAAACATATGTTATATAAGTATTTTCGTATTTATTTCTGCCCTCGGACGCAGTTGGGTTGTGAATTTTAGGCGAGATACAAAGGTTTTTGGTTCAAATCGATGAATGGCATAGGTTGTTTACATTGCAAATATTATTTAATGCAATAAAACTAAATAAATTATTTGCGGTGCTATTACATCAATAAATTCTATAAATTCCACATACGTTTTCCTTTGTTCACCACAAATCCCATTGAATCAAGTACTCAAGTAGAAATATTAAAAAGGTGATGCGGAAAATTTTAGTTAACAACTCCACAATAAGTAATCGAGTCCAGTAATTGTTGGGTATAAATAGTTGGACCTTTCCGATTGTAGAAATCCATTTGGATCAGCCTATTTATTTTAAAAGATAAGTTTTCACATTTTAATACTACGCATATTCAATCTAATGAAGGGAAAGTGCGTACCTTGTAATATTATGGACAACGGTGTCTATTAAGATTTTAGGGCATCTACCAATTTTTACATATGTTGCGCTATTAATGCAAATTAATTAAACTTAAATTCTTCTGGTGTTCTGATATTTACACATAAAAAGTTAATTGATTTAGTTATTAAATTAGTAGGTAATTTAGGTATTCAGATTACTTGTAGTTATTTTTACATAACTTTGACTGCCGGTAGCGACTGCTTAATATTGATTTAAAATTATAAAGCGCTAGTGTCGCCCATACGGCCACTACGAAGTCACCTCCGCATATGTGACTCCGTGTTTTGTATCGTACAATACACGCTGTGACATCCGAAAATTAAAAACACTTTACTTCCTTAAAACTACATATTTTATCGACTGATAGCTATCTAACGAACACTTAAATTATTTAAATTATTATACTTAAACTTATTTAGAACTATTTAACAAACCATTCGCGTTATGGTAAACCAATCGGTTTAAAAATGGCGGGAATATGATCTCACAATAGCGAAAAGGGGTCCTCAATTTCGCCACGCAACGACGTAATTAATTTTAATTGCCTGACCTGCTTGATGCCCGGTAATTCTTATTATGTCAACGCTGAATCGTCTTTTGGGGACGATTTGGTAGTTGCTTTCCCCGCTTTCGGAGTCTTCGCAGATCAGCAGCCAAATTACCTCGTCGATGCCGTGCGCCAGCACGGCAGGGTAGTTATTTTGCAGACAATGTTTCACGTGGTACGTGTCCCAGGAAATCTACATCGTTAATTACAATCAAGATTAGCGATACACAATACAAACGCAAAGTAACAACTTACCCGCGTTGTTTCACGGATTTTTAACTCAATTAAAGCTTCGCTAGTACGGTATTACAATTCTTTCGAGAAACGGTACAATAATATCCTTCACAGAGGATTTCTATCTGGTTTCAACTCCGTTATTTTCCACTTTTTTTCCGCGTTTTCGAGACGGCAAAATAAGTTGGCAAATGCCATCTATATTCGAAAAGCCAAACCCCGCGGGTTGATAAGATAACAAACATTTTAGCAAAATTTATCTATAACGGAAATTACACCGTTATAATATCCCCCTCCAAAAAAATTTAAAAAAATATACTTAACGCCAAAACTTACAACAAAATATAGCAAAGGTCATGAGAACGTTCTAGGGTTTAACAAAGCATTACAATTATTGATATCTACGCGTATCAGACGCCTTAATTTATAAAAGGTAACAAATCCGGTATGTCAAAATCAGTGAGTAGTCAAAATCGGTTGCAGTCAAAATAAAGAAAACTTAATTGTACACAAAAGTCACCCCATAACCTTCCCAATTCCTATTGTTCAATGCTCGTTCGGATACTCTCCTGTGTAAGGTTTTAAATCTTTCACATGCCATCTTCCAGCCGGAGACCCATCTTCACGCGTTAAATCATAGACCAAAAACCCTATTTTTTTCTTAACCACACACAAATTATATTTCGGTGCTAGCTTCGCTGAAAAATTCTTTTCTGCATTAGACAGTACCATATTCCTCTTCCACACTTTATCTCCTACTTGAAATGATATATCTCTTCTCCTGAGATTATAATACTTGCTGTTTTTGTTGTAAGCATCACGCAATCTTTGCTTAACATCTTCATACACCGGCAACATATCCTCTCTCAAGTCAGCAAACTCCGTTCTATCTCCCATCTCCAGTCCTAACTCTGGTTGATCTCCACCGCGACCATAGAATTGACCAGAAAGTGGTATATTTCTTCCGAACACTATAAATGACGGCTTGTAACCTGTAACCTCATGCGTTGCTGACCGTATTGCATGACCAATTTGGTGGATGTGCTTATCCCAATCCTTCTGATTATCTCCTACATAACTCCGGATAGCTGCACCCACAACGCGATTAACTCTTTCCACCGGATTTGTTTGGGGGTGATAACGAGCATTATACATAATTTTATGCACGCCGTATGTCTTCGCTAAACTTTGAAATTCATTGCTGGTAAATTGTACGCCATTGTCGCATACTACATATTGTGGTACACCGAACACTAGAAACACTTGATTTTCCACAAATTTTGACACTACTTTCGCAGTTGCGTCTCTCATCGGATGTAGCAACGAAAACTTAGAAAAAAGATCAGATACTACCAACAAATACACATTACCCTGTTTTGACCGCGGAAAGGGGCCCATTATATCTATTACAATCACTTGAAATGGAAAATTTACTGTTCTCTGTCTTCCCATCGTACCATATTTTCCAACATTTGATGATTTCTGCTCATTGCAAGTTTTACAATTTCGAATATATTTGATGACGTCTACTCGCATCTTTGGTAAATAATACATTTCCTGAATTCTGTTGATGGTTTTAAAGAATCCAAGATGAGCAGCAGTCGGTTCATCGTGGTTTTGGCGCAATATTTCGCTGCGCAATTGTTGAGGAACATACAATTTCCACGGAGACACATTTGTTTGCGGTTTAGTTAAAACAAAACGATAAATTACATTGTCTTTTACTTCCCACAATGGATAACTAGCTGGTTGTTTCTTAATCTTGTCTAGTAGGCGTCTATAATACTCATCTTTATGGTCCGGTAAGATATTAATTATCGAAAGTTGCGGTTCAACAGCACGTGATAAGGCATCAGGAACGACGTTGGACTTTCCTTTACGGTGGACCATATTAAACTGCAGGACCATATTGAACGCAGCAGGCTCTTTCATCCTATTTAACCACAACAAAGAATAATGATCCGTAATCACGGTAAATTGAATTCCTTCAATATACGGCCTCAATTTCTCTATCGAAAATATTACTGCAAGACACTCTTTTTCGGTTGTGCTATAATTTCTTTCAGCACGCGAGAGTGACCTAGACGCAAATGCTATTACCTTTTCTTCGCCATTATGTACTTGTGTCAAGACTCCGCCCAATCCATAATCAGAAGCGTCGCATTGGATGGTAAATTCCAAAGAGAAATCCGGCGATGCTAAAACAGGCGCCGTAACGAGAGCTTGCTTCACTAACTGAAAGGATTCTTCGGCATCATCAGTCCAAACAATTGGATTCTTCTTTCCTTTATGGCCCTTCACCAGGTCAGAAATAGGAGCTACCAGTGTTGCAAAATGTGGTATAAACCTTCAGTACCAACTACACATACCAATAAATCTCTTAATTTCGGTAGTGTTTTGTGGTTTGGCATAATTTACCATCGCTTGCACCTTTTCGGGATTCGTTCTTAAGCCAAATTCATCAACAATAAATCCTAAGTATTTTAATGAAGATTTAAAAAAATTACATTTTTCTAAATTTATTGTTAAGTTCGCTTCTTTCAACCTTTCTCGGACTTCACGTAAAACGTTTACGTGTTCTTCAAATGTCGACGAGGTAATGATTAAGTCGTCAATGTAAACAAAAACATTTGGTTCATATTTTGGACCAAAAATCGCATCCATCAATCTTTTGACTTTGGGCACAGAAATGAAAAAGACCTCGACCTGGTACCGCAAAAGCCGTCTTTTCTCGTGACTCCTCATCCAATGGAATTTGCCAAAATGCACTCTTCAAGTCAATTGACGTTATATATTTTGCATCTCTCAACATGTTTCGATCCATATGCGGCAAAGGGTACGAATCTCCTTTGGTTACAGAGTTCAATTTTCTTCCATCGAAACAAAATCTGAACTCACCATTGGCCTTCTTCACAAGCAACACTGGGGATGCCCAATTGCTAAATGAAGGCTCCACTATTTTCAACGATAACATACTATCTAATTCGTCATTCAAATGCTTCAACATATATGGGGACATCGGATATTGTCGAACTTTAAATGGTTTTGCATCTGCTGTATCAATATGATGCACGTACTTGTCGGTTTTACCTAGTTTATCAGTTGCCGCCACGTCATCAAGTGACTTTACCAAATCATCAACGATTTCAAGCTGGAGTGGGGTCAACATTTTTGTCGATTCAATTTGTAATTTTCTTGCCCATGGTTGTGTTCAATGTGTTCAGGTGTAGATATAATTTTCAACTCTTTGATATTCGCTGACCACTTGTTTTGCTGAAAATCCATTGAGATCGAAAATTGCTTGCAAAAATCACTACCAAATATAAATTCATGTGCCAAACTCGGCACCACTAATGCCTCCACTATCTTACACACACCCCGCACTGTAATTGGCAAACTAACAACGCCTAGCACTTTTTGTTTTTTATCATCAGCAGTAGTCACAAAATCGTGACAATATTTTCTAACTTTAATCTTCAATTTATTTAGTAATTTCAAACCCAATACTCCTACCACAGATCGACTTGCTCCAGTATCCAATAATGCTACAATTTCCTGATCATAAACTTTCAGTGAAATGTACGGTCGATTATCATGAGGTTTCTCGCACAGGATTGGTGATACATTTTTTATTTTCCGACTAGCATCAAAAAATCTCTTTATTTCAGCGATCCATGATAACCAATCTTCTGAAGTTCTTCTGGTACAATTATCAAAATTTTTCTTAGGCCTGTAAAATGTAACATGAGGAAAACTACGGCCAGCTTTAGTTGCCTCCGGCATTAGTTTTTTTGAGCGCATCTTTTACATGTTCTGACAGTGCAGTCCTTTTCGCCGCATCTATAGCAAAAAATCTTTCTTGATTCCTGACATTCGTTATACATATGACCGGGAAGACTGCAGTTCCAGCAATTTCTATCCTGGCGACCCTTATTCTCTGAGATAACATTAACATTCACTTTTCTTGGGGATGCAAATCCTGATGTTTGCTCGACCCTACTCATATGTTTACTTGCTGAAGTCGAGGCGCAAACTTTACTATAATACTCGGTATAAGCTAAGTCGGGTTCCAGAACTTTCTCTGATCTCGGTGCGACATATTTCTTTTTAAGGAAGTATGCATCGTCAATTCGTCGACATATCTTAACCAGCTCGGTCACGGTACTTATTTCCTGTAGGGCCAATTGATGTACATAGTGCGGTAGCAAATTTTGCCTAAGCAAAGTTAGCATCGTTACGTCTGCTGGTGATCGTTCCAACCTCTTAAAGAGATTATCCATAATTGCAACGTAAATATGAACCGGTTCCGTTCTTCCCTGTGTTCTAGCTTTAATTTCATCCCAAAGTTTGTCTTCATAATGAGCAGGCAAAAAATCGCGTTTTAGAGCAGTCACTAATGACGACCAATCCGTCAAAGTAGATCTAATAGCCCTGAACCACACCAATGGTCTTCCTGTAAATAGTTCTATTGCTGATCTAAAAAGCTCATCGGTATTTACTCCTCTCGCAACAGCTAAGTCTTCAACTCTCTCCAGAAATGAATGAACACTCATCGCGCTTCCGTCAAATGCCAAACCCCATTTATGTACAGCGACATATTTATTCGGAACAGTCGATACAGGTAATGTTTGCGCAGGTATGAATGGCTGTGTGTCCGAACCCAATGAAGAGTTCGGTTCAGTAACTTTTTCATACAGAGTTGCTTCCATCTCTAGGCATGTGGCGTAAGAATCGTTTTTAAATTTTTCCGCTTCTTCTTGATTTTCTTCTGGTATCGGCATTCTAGTGACTCTCTGGGTTATATGTGCTATTCGTGTCGCTAGTCTTTTAAAAGCTGAATCTGCCTTAGGTCCCTCAAATTCTGCCAACAAAGTCTGAAGTGATTCAATTGTTGTAGATATTTCCAACACTTCCCCTTCATAATTAAACTCAGGATCAACCGTTCTCAATTCCCTTGCTCTGTCCTTCAGTTGTAATCTGTTTAATATTTTTCGCTTCTGCGCAGCATCTTTATTTAGAGCTATCACTCCTCTAATCCTTAATTCGTAGTTAAGTTCACTAGCAAGTAAATAAATCGGCTTTATTTCCTCCTCCATATTAAATTCAATAATTTTCCCAATAAAATAAGCTCAAAAATTTAATTTTAAATTTTTTTAAATTCTTTTTTATTAATATTTTTAACAACAACCAACTCAAAACTACTCAAAACTCTGAATTTCAACACCAATATTTACTTTGGAGTCCTCCAGAGAATAGGAATAATATAACTGCTATGGGGATCAATTGCAAAAGAATAATCCAAATAAACACAGCAAAAACCTGTATCAAAACAAAGCGTAAAAATATAAATTAACTCAAACTTTGAATTAAATAAGTTTCAGAATTTTTTAGAATCGCTCTAAAAACCTTTGTGAAATCACCCGTGATATAGAAAATTCAAACTATATTTTAAATCCGCGAAGTCCCACGTTTGGACGCCATTTTATAACAACCTTATCAACATCGATTTTAAAAAATTTGTCTATAAGGGTTAACTAGCGAACGGCAGTCAAAATATCGGAGAGCGGTCGTGGGTTGAATAACTAGTAGTAAAATTTTAGGGCGCCACTAACCAGTAACAAAAATTAAAATGAACGGCCCTGGTTAGCCAACCAAAAACATAAATTATATTTCTTAATAAAACTAAAAATGATATTTCACTAATAAGGTTTAATGAACTAAAAAGTATACTGAATAACAAAATTAAACACTTTACTTCCTTAAAACTAAATATTTTATCGACTGATAGCTATCTAACGAATACTTAAATTATTTAAATTATTATACTTAAACTTATTTAGAACTATTTAACAAACCATTCGCGTTATGGTAAACCAATCGGTTTAAAAATGGCGGGAATATGATCTCACAATGGCGAAAAGGGGTCCTCAATTTCACCACGCAACGACGTAATTAATTTTAATTGCCTGACCTGCTTGATGCCCGGTAATTCTTATTATGTCAACGCTGAATCGACTTTTGGGGACGATTTGGTAGTTGCTTTCCCCGCTTTCGGAGTCTTCACAGATCAGCAGCCAAATTACCTCGTCGATGCCGTGCGCCAGCACGTCAGGGTAGTTATTTTGCAGACAATGTTTCACGTGGTACGTGTCCCAGGAAATCTACATCATTAATTACAATCAAGATTAGCGATACACAATACAAACGCAAAGTAACAACTTACCCGCGTTGTTTCACGGATTTTTAACTCAATTAAAGCTTCGCTAGTACGGTATTACAATTCTTTCGAGAAACGGTACAATCATATCCTTCACAGAGGATTTCTATCTGGTTCCAATCCGCACTCCGTTATTTTCCACTTTTTTTTCGCGTTTTCGAGACGGCAACATAAGTTGGCAAATGCCATCTATATTCGAAAAGCCAAACCCCGCGGGTTGATAAGATAACAAACATTTTAGCAAAATTTATCTATAACGGAAATTACCCCGTTATAAGTTGTAGTTATTTTTACATAACTTTGACTGCCGGTAGCGACTGCTTAATATTGTTTTAAAATTATAAAAATGAAAATATAATTTAATAATTTTAGCAAAGTATACCCACTCTACGGTAAATGTAAGGTGCCCAGATTTTTATTGTAGAAAAGCGGGACAGTAGCGGGGCGGGGTGGGCGGTAGTAATTAAAACAAACCGTCTTTTCAAAAGATCGTACTCGTAAATAGACAATTTCTAGGATTATTATAAACACAAAAATTATTATTAGTATGTTTTTTTAGTTTGGTTTGTTACACAGATTTTTGTATTTTAAGCAACGTCACATATACTCCTTTAAATTGTTGTGCTGGTTATCAAAACATATTTGTTTGAACAACACATAATTTATTGAATATTAGACATTATTTGCATTATTAATGATTGATTGTTTTGCCATATTCATTTTAAATAAAAAGATTTTGCTTGATATAAGACAAAGATTATTCATTATCGTTTAATTATAGGGATTAAAATTGTATATATTAACTCTCTTCCCATTAACATAAATTCTTCAAATCTATGCCCTTTGCACGAAATAATTATTCTAAATAAATTTGTATATTTTTTAAAAACATTCTTATCAACTAATAAATATAGTAAGAAGGACTAAGAGAGATGAATTATATAATAAATAAATCTTAAGGTAAAAAAATAACAAACATATGTTCTAATCTAACGACTCTGTTCAGCACAACAAGATATGCCAAGTAGAAAGGTACAGTTTTGAGAAAAAAATACTTTGACGGGCACAATTAAAAGAACGCTTATTTTGCTAAACTTCTGTAATATAGACAGGTTTTCATTATTTTTTAATACATTTTAAAGAAATTCATTGAATTTCTTAGAGATAAGCACACACTTTTGTAATTTTTGAAAAACATACCATAACGTTGTTTTTTGATCTACTTTCGATACACGCTGTGAAATAACTGCAGAGCAAATTTTAAAGTACTTTGTTAAAAAGACATCCATATTCTCAACATTTTGTTTTTAGTTCATTCCAATATCTGAATTTTGTAGAAGATTAACAATTTCAAATTTTAAATAAAACTTAGCAATTTAAATTTGCTGTTAAAGCTTGCAGCAAATGTTACTTGATTATGAGTGAAATACAAAATCTTGCTTCAAGCTGTGTATATTCTACAAAAATTCAGATATTGAGATGAATTAGAAAGCAAGATGTTGAGAATTGATATGGTTTTGTAAGAGAGTACCTAGTTGCCAACCTGCGAGAGAACAAATTCCTTAATTATTCCACAGGATGTTTCAAACTTAGAACAGAAACACTATTTTTGATCTCCCAGAATAAATAATCGGGTGGAACATCTTATTTTCTTTAATTATCAACTGTATATTAATATGATAAATCTGATAAATTTCTTTACATGATCCGAAAAAATAATGAAAATCGGTTTAAGTCTGCAAAAGCTATTGAATATCAAAGTTTAGCTACTTTTTTTACCGTTTAAGCCGGTCAGTCCACATATCAAATGTTGCTACGTGTTAGCGAAATTTTATACACGTATAGCAAAAGGTAGGTTGTGATTTTCGTAAAACAATGCAAAAATTCATAAATTCTTCATAAACCATTAGACAGAATAGAATGTTGTATATTCTTTACCTATAATTTGGTGTTTTGCTAAGATTCTGTGTTTTCTATTAAGTTTCTGTATATTCTTGCTCTGCGACTAAATGACAGGGTCAGTATCCAATAAAACTTTGAAAATAATAAAAATGGTTAAAATTGTTAACGTAGTGAAATTTTGATTGTAAATTGATTGTAAAGAAGGAACTACTTTGTAGTCATTTAGCTTAGAGTCTAGTTGTTAATAAAAATGAATATTAATATATTTAGTATGGTATGTAAGTTACCTAAAATGAGTTTCATATTTTTCTTTGTAAAAAAATACAATTGTGAAACAACGGTTTTCGACCCCAAAATTTTGTTTAATAATTACAAAAGTTTACTGCCTTTTAACGCACGATTTGAAAAAGAATGTTTGAACGAAATAGCATATAATTCATTTTTCGTAGTACTTCTCTAAAAATTCTGTAAAAAAAATAATTGTTTTATAAAGCGGGACATTTTTAAAACTCCGCGGGACGCGGGGCAAAATGTCAAAAAGCGGGACTGTCCTGCCAAAAGCGGGACGTCTAGTCACCTTAGGTAAATGTCATGTGGGTATACTTTGTTTTAATTTATCCAGCTTTCGTTTATAATAAATGCGCATTTTTATGGAGAATAAATACTTACCTTAACGAACGGTTTATATTTTAATTTTCACCTAACTGAATTGAACTTATGTGCTAGATGAAACGAAATAAATTTAAATAACTGTTTCGAATTATATCCGATTCTATAGTGATCCTCTTATTAACACTTATTGTATTCTTTAAATGTTGTGCAACCTAAATATGCAATAAAAAAACAATTAATTTTTGAATATGTTACACCAGAATGTACCCTTATCATTCTGGTGTAACATATTCAAAAATTAATTATTTTTTATTGCATATTTTTGTTGCACAACATTTAAAGAATGCATACACTGTAAAATAATAGAAAATAATTCGAAAAATTAACAATTCCACAGTCAAAAGTCGAGCGGCCCGTCGAAGCCGATATATATTCTCAAATATCGGAAGCTTTTTTAATCACCTTCCATACAAACATCTTTCAATATTTTTCAGAAATTCCTTTCTGTAGTGTACCCACAGTTCTCCTCTTTAAAATGACATATCATTGCTTAGTTGGTAATTTTTCAAATATTTTTGTGACATTTTTACAGTGTATTCTTTAAATGTTGCGTAAATCAAATAAGGACAAATGTCTGACAAATTTATCTGTAAAATCTGTAAAAATGGGATAACTGTCAGATATGCAAAGAATGGCCATATTTCGGCTGTTACGTACGGCCAGCTCATCGCAGACACCATAAGCTTTAATCGATACGTAAACCATGGCATAGACCCGGACCCCGACAGAAAAACATCGAATCTAAACATTTTGTTTCGTAGTTGCGATGTTTTTACAACGGAGCTTTAATAAATAATTTTCTATACTATTACTAAAAGTGAGCGTTTATTTTGTGAGAAGCGAGTTTAGGTCCTATCATATACCTGCTATACAATAATAGCTTATTGTGACCTTCGTAGGTTTGGCGACACCGCTGGAGGTATCAGCGACGCATCAGTTTCCGTTCATATATAAATTGCGGAGGTCACTTCGTACCGTTTGCGTACCTTATATATGACCTACTGAAAAATCAAAAATCGTTTCCCCTCTTTCGATATTCGTGTAGCAAAAGTTCACCTCTTTAAAAATATGCAATCCGATTAAAAATATATTATGTGGAACACCCGGATCCTAGGTCGCCTGGTCTATATGCCGGAGGTGACAACTTAACACGTATACATATATATATATATATATATATATATATATATATATATATATATATATATATATATATGTATACGTGTTAAGTTGTCAACCCCCACAGAATCTAATTCTTTAAACCAAAACTAACCTTCTTTTACAGATATGTGTTATGAAAATTTGTCAGAAATTTATCTTTATTCGATTTACGCAACATTTAAAGAATACACTGTAAAAATATCACAAAAATATTTGAAAAATTACCTACTAAGCAATGATATGTCATTTTAAAGAGGAGAACTGTGGGTACACTACAGAGAAGAATTTCTGAAAAATATTGAAAGATGTTTGTATGGAAGGTGGTTAAAAAAGTTTCCGATAATTGAGATACAATCGGCTTCGACGGGCCGCTCGACTGTTGCCTGTGGAATTGTTAATTTTTCGAATTATTTTCTGTTGTTTTACAGTGTATGCATTCTTTAAATGTTTTATAACCAAAATATGCAATAAAAAAATAATTAATTTTTGAATATGTTGCACCAGAATGTTAAGGGTACATTCTGGTGTAACATATTCAAAAATTAATTGTTTTTTATTGCTTATTTTGGTTGCACAACATTTAAAGAATACAATAAGTGTTAATAAGAGGATCACCATAGAATCGGATACAATTCGAAACAGTTCTTTAAATTCATTTAGTTTCATTTAGCACATAAGTTCAATTCAGTTTAGTCAAAATAAAAATATAAACCGTTCGTTAAGGTAAGTATTTATTCTCCATAAAAATGCGCATTTATTATAAACGAAAGCGGGATAAATTAAAACAATGTATACCCACATGACATTTACCGTAAAGTGGGTATACTTTGCTAAAATTGTTAAATTATATTTTCATTTTTATAATTTTAAAACAATATTAAGCAGTCGCTACCGGCAGTGAAAGTTATGTAAAAATAGCTACAACTAATCTGTATACCTAAATTACCTACTAACTTAATATGCAAATTAATTACCTTTTTTGTGTAAATATCAGAACACCAGAAGGATTTAATTTTAATTAATTTGCATTAATGTCGCAACATACGTAAAAGCTGGTCGATGCCCTAGAATCTTAATATACACCGTTGTCCATAATATTACAAGGTACGCACTTTCCCTTCATTAGATTGAATATGCGTAGTATTAAATTTATCTTATAAAATAAATATGGCTGATCAACATGGATTTCTACAATCGGAATGGTCCAATAATTTATACCTAACATTTACTTGCCTAGATTGCTTATTGTGGAGTTGTTAACTAAAATTTCTCGCATCACCTCTTTAATATTTCTGCTTGAGTACTTGATTCAATAGGATTTGTGGTGAACAAAGGAAAGGGTATGTGGAATTTATAGAATTGATTGATATAATAACACCGCAAATAATTTATTATTTTAGTTTTATTTCATTAAATGATATTTGCGGACACTAGAATAGTTGACAAAGAGCAGACTATGCCATTCAAAATAATTAACAAGCGATAAAAACATGCGGGATATAATTGTGAAATACAATAATTGCAGCTACGGCCAGGATTTGAACCAAAACCTACTGCGTCCGAGAGCAGAAATAAATACGAAAATACTCATATAAGATATATTTCTTGCGCTGTCACCTCCACAACATTACCAGCGGGTTTCGGATGTCACAGCGTGTATTGTACGATACAAAACACTGAGTCATATATGCGGAGGTGACTTCGTAGCGGCCGTATCTTGTATGTGCGACACTAGCGCTTTATAATTTTAGATCAATATTAAGCAGTCGCTACCGGCAGTCAAAGTTATGTAAAAATAACTACAACTAATCTGAATACCTAAATTACCTACTAATTTAATAACTAAATCAATTAACTTTATTTGTGTAAATATCAGAACACCAGAAGAATTTAATTTTAATTAATTTGCATTAATAGCGCAACATATGTAAAAATTGGTCGATGCCCTAGAATCTTAATAGACACCGTTGTCCATAATATTACAAGGTACGCACTTTCCCTTCATTAGATTGAATATGCGTAGTATTAAAATGTGAAAACTTATCATTTAAAATAAATATGGCTGATCCAAATGGATTTCTACAATCGGAAAGGTCCAACAATTTATACCCAACAGGATCCTTTCCCTCGCTTTGGAAGAAATCAATCGTTATACCACTGGCTAAGACAAGTAACGCTACGGAACTGACGCAGCTGCGATCCATAAGCTTACCTTAACAAACAACTCTGATGTCACATAGATAATTATCATTTGTTCCCGTCCACTCAATCGGGCTTTCGTCCAGGTTATAGTACTTCAACTGCGTTGTTAAGGATTGCGAACGATTTGACATCTGCTGTGGATCAGGGTAAGGTGTCCTTCTTGATTCTGTAAAAGAAGGTAAGTTTTGGTTTAAAGAATTAGATTCTGTGGGGGTTGACAACTTAACACGTATACATATATATATATATATATATATATATATATATATATATATATATATATATATATATATATATAGGAGAAAGGTATTTGTCGGGCAATTCCGTCATACGAAGATCGAAGAAGCAACCGTAGACACGTGTTTCGGACTATTAGTCCTCATCAGTACGGTATAGCCAAGGAGCAAGATGGACACTCAATGGAAAAACACTCAAATGGTTCCCTACAGGGGGTGACCAATGGTGCCAATTTGGTGCTTCAGTCCCAATATCTTCAGGATTCGAAGACAAGAAGTGACGTCGCGCCGGAGGTGACTGGTACACCCCAGGTACACCATAGCCCATGCAAATTAAAGGAAAGCTGGTTAATCGACGGTGAGATATAAAGGAGAAAGGTATTTGTCGGGCAATTCCGTCATACGAAGATCGAAGAAGCAACCGTAGACACGTGTTTCGGTTGCTATATATATATATATATATATATATATATATATATAATAGTATAGAAAATTATTTATTAAGTATTTACCACTGATATGAATAATATATATTACAGTGGATGATTACATGGATGATAGTATGTATGTATGTATGTATGTATGTATGTAGGGTGTTGGGGGTCAAGGATAATCCTCGTGGCACCCAGGCTCCATTGGGCCCCTTGTGCCTCCCCCTGTGCTCACTCCAGCTATGTCAACCAGCCTAGGTTGTTAACGAAGGCTAGGACGCAGCTCAGAGGTGCGTTCCTGATTCCGTCCATGGTCGGCCATGGATCCCCCAGCAAGCGTTCCCTGTATTCGACCAGGTCTGGGCATTCACATAAAATGTGTTTTACCGTCTCATCCTCTAGCTCACAAGCTCGGCATATAGACGTTTCAGCGAGATGCATCACGTGAAGATGCTTCCGTAAACAGTGACCCGTTAGAATACCCGTAACTAAACGTAGCTTGTTTCTGGGCAGCTGTGTAAATTTCCTAGCAGTGGAGCTGGAGGAAGGGGGGAGCCCTTCCTTAGCTTGCTGACAGCCAGGTAGATTTTCCCACTGTCGAAAGAATTTCTTGTGGGTGATGTCCTTCAGTGATTGTAGCACAAGGTTATTAGTGGGTAGTAGGAAGGGTTCCGGTGAGCTTACCGGTCCGTTGGCAGCTCTTCTTGCTAGTTTGTCAGCGTGCCGATTGCCCTTGTCCTCAGAATGCCCTTTTATCCATGTGAGGTTGACATTGTTGTGTCTGGACGCCTCCACAAGGGTGTTATGACAGTCCAAGACTAAGTCGGAGGTAACCCTGCAACGACTTAATGAGAGTATGGATTGTCTGCTGTCTGTGTAGATCGTTACGTTCCTGCCAGTTTTGTCGGAGCTGATGATACACTCCGCGGCAGTTTTTATGGCAAAGATTTCCGCCTGCGTTACAGAAGGATACTTGCCTAGGGGGATGGACTGTCGCAGCTGGTAGTAATGAGAAAAAATCCCAGCGCCAGTTCCACTGTCTTTCTTGGAGCCGTCTGTATAGATCTTCAGGCTCGTGGTATTCCCTTTCTCCTGCGGTATGTCCTTGGGAAGGTAAGGTTTGTTGAAGACGTAACAAGGTGGAATATAGTCCGTGCGGTAGTCGAGAAGCGGCACATCTTTCGATGCACTACTCCATAGACTGCCCCACATGCCGCCCTTGTCGCCTACTTTTGTGTAGCCCACCGTGCGAAGCCTAAATAGTGTTTTCAGGGCCACCTCTTCAATGAAGAAGTCAAGTGGTGGCAAGTACAACATGTACTCCAGCGCAGCGGTTGGGGTTGTGCTCATTGCCCCGGTTGTGCCGAGGCAAGCAAGTCTTTGTATTTGTGCCAGTTTGATTTTGGTTGTGGCCAGCTTGACTCTAGACCACCACGCAACCGCCTCGTAGGTAAGCATAGGACGAATGACGGCAGTGTATATCCACAGTGTGATCTGTGGTGAGAGACCCCAGGTTTTCCCCACGGCTCTACGACACTGACCGAAAGTCATCCTTGCCCTTTTCATTCTTTGCTCAAGATGTGTTTTCCAGCTTAATTTCCTGTCGAAGGTCACACCGAGATACTTGACCTCTTCTGACAGTTTCAGTTCGCTATTGCAGAACTTTGGTGGTGTGAAATTGCCGTGTTTTCTCTTACTAGTGAAGAGTATCATTTCCGTCTTGGCTGGGTTAACAGAAAGCGAGTGAGCTTTGCACCAGTCCCCGACGTGTTTTAACCCCACTTGCATTCTTTCCGAAAGTGTGTTGTGGAATTTTCCGCTGATGAGTATAACAAGGTCATCAGCGTAGCCAATGGTCTCAAATCTTTGGCCATTTAATTCTAGAAGCAGGCTATCAAGGGTAAGGTTCCACAAAAGTGGTGACAACACTCCTCCCTGTGGACAGCCTCCCGCAACTCTTCCCTTCAGTGTAGTGTTGCACGCCTTGAGGCTCACTATTCTTTGCGAGAGCATGGGATGGATCCAGCCCTTGACGGTAGGTGCCACGCTACGCTCTGCCAGAGCCTCCTGAATGCAACGGAAGGTGGTTTTATCGAAGGCTCCCTCAATGTCGATGAATACACCCAATGTGGATTCCCCGTTGTCAATTGAGGAGCGTATTCGCTTTGTCACACTGTATAGAGCAGTGTCAGTGGATCTACCTTGTGTGTAGGCATGTTGGCTAGGGTGCAGTGGTCTCGTTAAGAGTGCTGTGTCCCTGATGTACCTATCGCAAAGTCTTTCAATAGTCTTCACAAAAAGAGAGGAGAGACTAATAGGCCTGAAAGCCTTTGGCACCGAGTAGTCCTGTCTTCCGGGCTTAGGTATGAAGGTGACTGCAACTTCACGCCAACGTTTTGGGACATAACGCAGCGCTAGACACGCTTGTGTGATCTCCAACAGATGTGGTTCGATCGTTTCAAGTCCTCACTGTAGCAGGGTTGGAAAGATACCATCTGGTCCCGGAGACTTGAAGGGTGAGAAACTCTGAATGGCCCACCTTAGTCTGGCGCTGTCTCCAATACGACTGGCTGTAAGCCAATCTTCCTCGGAGGCTGCGCTGTTTTGTTCTGCAATGGTGGTATCCAGAGTGGTGGAGGAGCCTGGAAAATGAATACACATTAGCAGTTTTAAGCTATCCTTGAGGTTGCTGGTAAAAGAACCATCAGACCTCCTCAAGATACCTACTTCCTGTCTCGGATCTTTAGACAGTATTTTTTTCAAGCGAGAGGCATCGGCGATGCATTCCACGCTTTCGCAGAAGCTGCGCCAGGTAGCCCTCTGCCTTTGCCTGATTATTTTCCTGAACTCGGAACGCTTACTTCTGTAATCGGCCCAGTCCAGGTCAGTTTTTGACCGTTGTGCCTTATTGAAAGCCCATTTGGTATCCATCTTGAGTCGTTCGAGCTCGGAACACCACCAAGGGGTGGCGCGTCCCAGCTCTGGTTCTTTCCTCAGGGGACAGGCCTTTTTGTACGATTTCATCAGAGCGTTGCTTAAGACAGACGAGTAATTGTCCAGGTCTCCGATGTTACGAGGGCGTGACATGTTTACATGTTGCAGCTCACCAGAAAGATTTTCGCAGAAGGCGGCGATGTTCGTCCTTCTGGCATCTCGTCCCAATCTTTTCCTGGTCTCGTGACGACCAAGGTCGAAGGTAATCCATCTCTGGTCTGACAGGGAAGCTTCCTCTGAGACACGCCAGTTGGTGATTTGTTGCGAGATACCTAAGGTGGCTAACGTAATGTCAATGACGGTCTGACAGCGTGCGTTGACGAATGTCGGTTCCGTCCCACGATTTAGTATATCTAAATAGCTGCTAGTAATAAATTCAAGCAGTAACTTACCCCTGATGTTGTCCTCTCTGCTGCCCCACGCCGTGGAGTGTGCGTTGGAGTCGCATCCAATGATCAGCTGCCATTTCCTTCCGTTGCAGGTGTCGACTAACGCCTTCAGCTCCTGCGATGGGGGTCTTTCCTCCCCTGGGAGGTAGGCAGCTGCCATGGATGATAGTATTACACGGCAATATACATGGGACTTGGTTATAGTTTCTAACAAAACTTGAGTTTTAGGTTTTACGGTTTTATGAGAGCTATTTTAAGGTTATTAAAATGTTTTCTCGGGTAACTAAGTTCTAGGTGTAAGATGGTTACCGTGCAACAACTAATTACCCCATTTATATATTTTGTCGCGATGTAAGTCAAAACTACCCACCTAGTTTTATTATTTTATTTCTTGATTATTTTGTTACTTATTTATTTTACGTAGGCCTATTTGCGCTTTGTCTAAAGTTTTATTGAGAGCCGTTTTACACGACCGAGAATACTAACCAAAATAATAGCGAAATTAATAGCCAAAACTGTAGACAATACAATCGAACGTGGACGAGCCGTTTTACACAATTCTAACGAAAATAATAGCGAAATTATTAGCTATATTTATCTATTGCAGATACGTATGTGATTTTGGGTTACGAATATGTCAGATGTTCTGAACTGAGAAAATCGCGCTAGTACGCACGCACAAGACTAGAATTGTAGCAAAATTGATTACTATTGTCAAATGTCAATAATTCTCACCAAAACTAAACTGATAATTTTCGCTATTATTTTCGTTAGTATTTTTGGTCGTGAAAAACGGCTTTTATCTAACACACATTTTTATACTCCCACATTTACTGTGGTAGGATCTATTGAGTTTGACCAGAGTTGGGCATTTACTAAGCGAGCTATTGAGTGACGAGTGATGATTAATAGTATATTATTATACAAGTTATATAAGACGTCAAATTGGAAATCTGCTAATCTGACGTCGACAGGAGAATTTTCCACACGCGTCTATATATTTCCGTTCGCCATTGCATGATTGTTAGCGTATGCATTTAATTATAAAGTGTAAGTAATTTTAGTCTGCTGTTGTGTATGTTCTTATTTGTTTGTTTTATTCGTACCCCTATTCTCAAGTATGAGGCCTCAAGTATTTTAAATATTGACACTTTCCACCACGCAAACCTGTAAGTTACTCTCATAATGTCAACCGTTCGAGTTTTATAATGATTTCTTAAAAATTTTGTCATTAGGCCTTTGAAAGTGCCCCAGACCAGAGGGCGAAACGTCAGCTATGTTTTGATATAAGTTGGAAATAAACTATTTACAGACTGAAAGAAGCGTTATTTACTCGTCATACTACCTTTGGCAATATTATAGCTGGCAACACACATGTTTATATATGTATAGAATATTGATATTTCACAGTTTATGCGAATTGCAGGCGATTCAAAAGAGGCTGTACGTTTGACATGGCATTTGATATCAACGTGTCCAATCTTAGGAAAAAAAAGTTACTAAAAACGATGTTACAATTTGTTAATTGTAACACTTAAAACAGTGTTACAATGTGTGCATTGTGAATGCAAAGTAGAAAAATTATTTTAATTAATCATAACTCGTTGTGTGAGTGACGATTTTTCACTCATCACAATGAGTGATGATTTATTTTCTCATCACTCATAACTGCCGTAGACGATTGAATATTCACCACTTATCATTTGCGATTAACGCGCAATGAATAAGTGTTCAATAGAAATTCCACTGTTTTACAAAATAATAGAAAGAGATATACTTATCACACTGATGAAAGTAAAATAGAGGCGCGGATTTTATTTTTCATACAACCCCCACAAAATCTTATTCTTTAAACCAAAACTTACCTTCTTTTACAGATATGTGTTATAGAAATTTGTCAGACATTTGCCTTTATTCGATTTACGCAACATTTAAAGAATACACTGAAAAAATATCACAAAGATATTTGAAAAATTACCTATTAAGCAATGACATGTCATTTTAAAGAGGAGAACTGTGGGTACACTACAGAAAAGAATTTCTGAAAAATATTGAAAGATATTCGTATGGAAGGTGATTAAAAAAGTTTCCGATAATTGAGATACAATCGCCTTCGACGGGCCGCTCGATTTTTTACTGTGGAATTGTTAATTTTTCGAATTATTATCTGTTGTTTTGCAGTGTATGCATTCTTTAAATGTTATGCAACCAAAATATGCAATAAAAAAATAATTAATTTTTGAATATGTTGCACCAGAATGTTAAGAGTACATTCTGGTGTAACATATTCAAAAATTAATTGTTTTTTTATTGCATATTTTGGTTGCACAACATTTAAAGAATACAATAAGTGTTAATAAGAGACTATAGAATCGGATATAATTCGAAACAGTTATTTAAATTCATTTAGTTTCATTTAGCATATAAGTTCAATTCAGTTTAGTCAAAATAAAAATATAAACCGTTCGTTAAGGTATGTACTTATTCTCCATAAAAATGCGCAATTATTATAAACGCAAGCGGGATAAATTAAAACAAAGTATACCCACATGACATTTACCGCAAAGTCGGTATACTTTGCTAAAATTGTTAAATTATATTTTCATTTTTATAATATTAAAACAATATTAAGCAGTCGCTACCGGCAGTCAAAGTTATGTAAAAATAACTACAAATAATCTGAATACCTAAATTACCTACTAACTTAATAAGCAAAGCAATTACCTTTTTTATGTAAATATCAGAACACCAGAAGGATTTAATTATAATTAATTTGCATTAATGTCGCAACATACGTAAAAACTGGTCGATGCCCTAGAATCTTAATAGACACCGTTGTCCATAATATTACAAGGTAAGCACTTTCCCTTCATTAGATTGAATATGCGTAGTATTAAAATGTAAAAACTTATCTTTTAAAATAAATATGGCTGATCCAAATGGATTTCTACAATCGGAAAGATCCAACAATTTATACCCAACATTTACTTGACTCGATTACTTATTGTGGAGTTGTTAACTAAAATTTTCCGCCTCACCTTTTTAATATTTCTCCTTGAGTACTTGATTCAATGGGATTTGTGGTGAACAAAGGAAAAGGTATGTGGAATTTATAGAATTTATTGATGTAATAGCACCGCAAATAATTTATTTAGTTTTATTGCATTAAATAATATTTGCAATGTAAGCAACGTGTGCCATTCAAAATAATTAACATACGATAAAAACATGCGGAATGTAACTTTGAAATAAAAAAATGGAGCCACGACCTGGATTTGAACCAAAAACCTTTGTGTCTCGCGTAAAATTCACAACCCAACTGTGTCCGAGAGCAGAAATAAACACGAAAATACTTATATAACATATGTTTCTTGCGCTGTCACCTCCACAACGTTGCCAGCGTTTTTCGGATGTCACAGCGTGTATTGTATGATACAAAACATGGAGTCATATATGCGGAGGTGACTTCGTAGCGGCCGTATCTTGTATGGGCGACACTAGCGCTCGTGATCTACGCTTGAACTAACATGACGTCCGTACATATATAATGGACGTTATCGGCTCCGACGAAATTTTCGGATTTGAGCTCCCTGAGCCACCTAGACCACATTTCCGTTGAAAACAAGGCGATACGTTGTCACCTCCGATTTTGGAGCCATCAACGTTATATATGAGGTGACAACGTACACTCTGTCATACGCGTTGGAGCCCTCAACGTACCAACCACATATATATATTTAGAAGAAATAAAACTCCTTGTTCTTCTCTGTTCAGAATAATTTAATACGTATTAGTGACCGGTTTCGCCCAGCAATCTGGGCATTAACGAACTAACGCTAGAAATTTTTAACACCAAATTAGCGAAACGCACATAAAAAAACAAAAAGATAACTTACAGTCAGGAGTATTGGTAGAATTAAGCGACAATTAGCGCTCCTTGTCCAGCATATAAGTCACAGTTTAAAATGTTTGAAATATCGACATTCATAACCTAAAATACAGACAACAAAATCAAAAAGCGGACTAAAACAATTATGCATTTGTAGCACCGGGTTAAAAATGAGTATTACCTGAATGGGTGTCAGCAAACACATCGTTCCATTAACATAAGAATAACGAAGGCGCCTGAATACTCACACAAAACAAAACCACCTTTCGCAAATGCGTTTCAGAAAAATTATAACCGAAAACGAAACAAGCCGAAAAATACGGCACTAAATATTAAAAATAATACTCGCTGTGGGTAGGCAACCCAAAACGCCAATACATGAAATACATACAGGAGGAGAAAGAACGCACGGTCGGAGAGGGAACAAAATCAAAAACACAATCGAACCCCATAATATAAACAAAATTAAAAATTTGAAGTAATTACAAAAGGGTAATAATAAAGAAATATAAAAACTTAATAAATGTCAAAACTTGTAATTTTTCGCATGGGAAATTTTTACAAGTGACAGAAATAAGAAAAGCAGAATTAATGAACATCGGAAAGCTAAGCACCTTTCAGCTTTTGGACGCCACCTGCTATACACAGGCCACAAGAGCGAAAACAACAACAACATTAGCGTTATCCACAGGCAAAATAAAGGTCCTAAATTGGAACTTCTTGAGGCTTTGGAGATTTGGAAGCTGGCGGAAGACGGAAATATGCTGAACGAACAGGTGCAATTGGGGAGAGAACCACTTTTTAAGGCAGTGTTCGTGGAGAATGACCGACAACCAGCATCCACGAGCAGAATGGGATGGGGGCGCGGGGGGGAGGAGGATGCGGTTGGTGGGGGAGAGGGCGAAGTATTGCAGACCTTAGATTGACGCATTTTAAAATTTTTTTCCAATTTTCTTGCTTAAAATTTTTCCTTTCTTTTTTCTTTTCATTTTTTCATTTTTATTGCCACTTAGCCCTTTTCCGCGTGAAAAGGAGTTCCTAAGTTGACAACTTTCGCGTTTTTTATATTTATTTTATTTTACATTATTTTCTGGTCTAGCTTTTCTTATTTCTGTCACTTGTAAAAATTTCCCATGCGAAAAATTACAAGTTTTGACATTTATTAAGTTTTTATATTTCTTTATTATTACCCTTTTGTAATTACTTCAAATTTTTAATTTTGTTTATATTATGGGGTTCGATTGTGTTTTTGATTTTGTTCCCTCTCCGACCGTGCGTTCTTTCTCCTCCTGTATGTATTTCATGTATTGGCGTTTTGGGTTGCCTACCCACAGCGAGTATTATTTTTAATATTTAGTGCCGTATTTTTCGGCTTGTTTCGTTTTCGGTTATAATTTTTCTGAAACGCATTTGCGAAAGGTGGTTTTGTTTTGTGTGAGTATTCAGGCGCCTTCGTTATTCTTATGTTAATGGAACGATGTGTTTGCTGACACCCATTCAGGTAATACTCATTTTTAACCCGGTGCTACAAATGCATAATTGTTTTAGTCCGCTTTTTGATTTTGTTGTCTGTATTTTAGGTTATGAATGTCGATATTTCAAACATTTTAAACTGTGACTTATATGCTGGACAAGGAGCGCTAATTGTCGCTTAATTCTACCAATACTCCTGACTGTAAGTTATCTTTTTGTTTTTTTATGTGCGTTTCGCTAATTTGGTGTTAAAAATTTCTAGCGTTAGTTCCTTAATGCCCAGATTGCTGGGCGAAACCGGTCACTAATACGTATTAAATTATTCTGAACAGAGAAGAACAAGGAGTTTTATTTCTTCTAAATATTATTGACACCTGTTCCACAAAAGCGTTACATCAATTCACATATATATATATATATATATACGGGTTGTCAACGTGTATCTTCTTGTCAACAATGTAAATAAATATGGAGGCAAGTGCGTTGATACAACGTTAAATAACAGGCAGCTAAACAACAGTAAATCGACTATCGATTTTCAAGATATCTAAGCTGTTATAATATGGAGTGATGTGCTCCCGCCTCGATATGCCAAATGCATATATCATGCAATTATTTTGAAGCACTTTAATTCTATGTTTATTAAATGAACACAAATGGGAATAAAAACCGGATTACAATAATCCACGTAGCCTAAAACTAATGACTTCATTAGTTTAGACGCCATTTGGCGGATGATGTTAGTTCGTACTTAAATTTATAAAGAGACGAAAATTTTGCATAACAAACAGATAGTACATGGCGAATATGATCGTCGAACAACAGGTTTGAATCAACAATTGCACCTAGACACTTAACTTTAGATTTTAGTTCGATTTCGATCCCATTAATAGTGATAGGTAGCGTTTTGAACCTTAGAGCTAGTTGACATTTCTGTCGTGTGCCAACAGTTATGCATTCGGTTTTGTTTGGATTAATTTTTAAGCCATTAACAATGGTCCATGAATGAATACTATCTAAATTTAGGTTTAATAGCGATATTTGCTCATTTACAAGTGTAGGACAAAACGAAGTGTACAGTTGTGTGTTGTCCGCGAACAAATGCAAAGATATGCCTGCTGTTATATAATACGGCAAATCTGATGTGTATAAATTAAACAGCGTGGGTCCAAGGATGCTACCCTGCGGCACACCCCCCAACACAGACAATTCACTTGACAATTCGTTATTGAATTTCACGCACTGACGACGATTACCGAGATACCCTGCAAACCACTTTAGCACTACCGCACCAAAACGAAAGTATCTTAACTTCGCTAGAAGAAGCTCATGATTGAGGCAATCAAATGCTGCAATCTTCATTCTGCATTCCAGCAGAATGAAGAAGGACACCTTACCGTGATCCACAGCAGATGTCAAATCGTTCGCAATCCTTAACAACGCAGTTGAAGTACTATAACCTGGACGAAAGCCCGATTGAGTGGACGGGAACAAATGATAATTATCTATGTGACATCAGAGTTGTTTGCTCACCACTTTTTTAAAGAATTTTCGTTGCTGTTGGCAGTAAGCATATGGGTCGCAGCTGTGTCAGTTCCGTAGCGTTACTTGTCTTAGCCAGTGGTATAACGATTGATTTCTTCCAAAGCGAGGGAAAGGATCCTTTTGGGTATAAATTGTTGGACCTTTCCGATTGTAGAAATCCATTTGGATCAGCCATATTTATTTTAAAAGATAAGTTTTCACATTTTAATACTACGCATATTCAATCTAATGAAGGGAAAGTGCGTACCTTGTAATATTATGGACAACGGTGTCTATTAAGATTCTAGGGCATCGACCAATTTTTACATATGTTGCGCTATTAATGCAAATTAATTAAAATTAAATTCTTCTGGTGTTCTGATATTTACACAAAAAAAGTTAATTGATTTGGTTATTAAATTAGTAGGTAATTTAGGTATTCAGGTTAGTTGTAGTTATTTTTACATCACTTTGACTGCCGGTAGCGACTGCTTAATATTGATTTAAAATTATAAAGCGCTAGTGTCGCACATACAAGATACGGCCGCTACGAAGTCACCTCCGCATATATGACTCCGTGTTTTGTATCGTACAATACACGCTGTGACATCCGAAAAACGCTGGTAATGTTGTGGAGGTGACAGCGCAAGAAATATATCTTATATGAGTATTTTCGTATTTATTTCTGCTCTCGGATGCAGTAGGTTTTGAGTCAAATCCTGGCCGTAGCTGCATTTATTGTATTTCACAATTATATCCCGCATGTTTTTATCGTTTGTTAATTATTTTGAATGGCATAGTCTGCTTTTTGTCAACTATTCTGGTGTCCGCAAATATCATTTAATGAAATAAAATTAAATAAATTATTTGCGGTGCTATTATAGCAATCAATTCTATAAACTCCACATACCCTTTCCTTTGTTCACCACAAATCCTATTGCATCAAGTACTCAAGCAGAAATATTAAAAAGGTGATGCGAGAAATTTTAGTTAACAACTCCACAATAAGCAATCTAGTCAAGTAAATGTTAGGTTTGGACCATTCCGATTGTAGAAATCCACGTTGATTAGCCATATTTATTTTATAAGATAAGTTTAATACTACGCATATTCAATCTAATGAAGGGAAAGTGCGTACCTTGTAATATTATGGACAACGGTGTCTATTAAGATTCTAGGGCATCGACCAGCTTTTACGTATGTTGCGACATTAATGCAAATTAATTAAAATTAAATCCTTTTGGTGTTCTGATATTTACACAAAAAAGGTAATTGATTTGCTTATTAAGTTAGTAGGTAATTTAGGTATTCAGATTAGTTGTAGTTATTTTTACATAACTTTGACTGCCGGTAGCGACTGCTTAATATTGCTTTAAAATTATAAAAATGAAAATATAATTTAACAATTTTAGCAAAGTATACCCACTTTACGGTAAATGTCATGTGGGTATACTTTGCTTTAATTTATCCCGCTTTCGTTTATAATAAATGAGCATTTTTATGGAGAATAAATACTTACCTTAACGAACGGTTTATATTTTTATTTTGACTAAACTGAATTGAACTTATGTGCTAAATGAAACTAAATGAATTTAAAGAACTGTTTCGAATTATATCCGATTCTATAGTGATCCTCTTATTAACACTTATTGTATTCTTTAAATGTTGTGCAACGAAAATAAGCAATAAAAAAACAATTAATTTTTGAATATGTTACACCAGAATGTACCCTTAACATTCTGGTGCAACATATTCAAAAATTAATTATTTTTTTATTGCATATTTTGGTTATAAAACATTTAAAGAATGCATACACTGTAAAACAACAGAAAATAATTCGAAAAATTAACAATTCCACAGGCAACAGTCGAGCGGCCCGTCGAAGCCGATTGTATCTCAATTATCGGAAACTTTTTTAACCACCTTCCATACAAACATCTTTCAATATTTTTCAGAAATTCTTTTCTGTAGTGTACCCACAGTTCTCCTCTTTAAAATGACATATCATTGCTTAGTAGGTAATTTTTCAAATATTTTTGTGATATTTTTACAATGTATTCTTTAAATGTTGCGTAAATCAAATAAAGATAAATGTCTGATAAATTTTTATAACACATATCTGTAAAAGAAGGTAAGTTTTGGTTTAAAGAATTAGATTTTGTGGGGGTTGTATGAAAAATAAAATCCACGCCTGTATTTTACTTTGATCAGTGTGGAAAGTATATCTCTTGCTATTATTTTGTAAAACAGTGTGAATTTCTATTGAACACTCATCATTCATTGCGCGTTAATCGCGAATGATAAGTGGTGAATATTCAATCGTCTACGGCAGTTATGAGTGATGAGAAAATAAATCATCACTCATTGTGATGAGTGAAAAATCGTCACTCACACAACGAGTGACGATTAATTAAAATAATGTTTCTACTTTGCATTCACAATGCACACATTGTAACACTGTTTTAGGTGTTACAATTAACAAATTGTAACATCGCTTTTAGTAACATTTTTTTTCTAAGATTGGACACGTTGATATCAAATGTCATGTCAAACGTACAGCCTCTTTTGAATCGCCTGCAATTCGCATAAACTGTGAAATATCAATATTCTATACATATTTAAACATGTGTGTTGCCTGCTATAATATTGCCAAAGGTAGTGTGACGAGTGAATAACGCTTCTTTCAGTCTCTAAATAGTTTATTTCCAACTTATATCAAAACATAGCCGACGTTTCGCCCTCTGGTCTGGGGCATTTTCAAAGGCCCAATGACAAAATTTTTAAAAAATCATTATAAAACTCGAACGGTTGATATTATGAGAGTAACTTACAGGTTTGCGTGGTGGAAAGTGTCAATATTGAAAATACTTGAGGCCTCATGGCCAGAACGTAAATACGCTGGAGAATAGGGTTACAAATAAAACAAACAAATCAGAACATACACAACAGCAGACTAGAATTACTTACACTTTATAATTAAATGCATACGCTAACAATCATGCAATGGCGAACGGAAATATATAGACGCGCGTGGAAGATCCTCCGGTCGACGTCAGATTAACAGATTTCCAATTTGACGTCTTATATAACTTGTATAATAATATACTATTAATCATCACTCATCACTCAATAGCTCGCTTAGTAAATGCCGAACTCAGGCCAAACTCAATAGATCCTACCACAGTAAATGTGGGAGTATAAAAATGTGTGTTAGATAAGAGCCGTTTTTCACGACCAAAAATTCTAACGAAAATAATAGCCAAAATTATCAGTTTAGTTTTGGTGAGAATTATTGACATTTAACACATTTGACAATAGTAATCAATTTTGCTACAATTCTAGTCATGTGCGTGCGTACTAGCGCGATTTTCTCAAATCAGAACATCTGACATATTCGTAACCCAAAATCACATACGTATCTGCAATAGATAAATATAGCTAATAATTTCGCTCTAATTTTCGTTAGAATTATGTAAAACGGCTCGCCCACGTCCGATTTTATTGTTTACAGTTTTGGCTATTAATTTCGCTATTATTTTCGTTAGTATTCTCGGTCGTGTAAAACGGCTCTCAATAAAATTTGGCGTGTCTGATGATTCTTTCAATAACAGCTTCTACTTATTCCAATCAATTTATGCCATGGTTTTAGCGTCAATGCACTTACATAGACAAAGCGCAAATAGGCCTACGTAAGATAAATAAATAACAAAATAACCAAGAAACAAAATAATAAAACTAGGTGGGTAGTTTTGACTTACATCGCGACAAAATATATAAATAGGGTAATTAGTTATTGCACGGTAACCATCTTACACCTAGAACTTAGTTACCCGCGAAAACATTTTAATAACCTTAAGATAGCTCTCATAAAACCGTAAAACCTAAGACTTAAGTTTTGTTAGAAACTATAACCAAGTCCCATGTATATTGCCGTGTAATACTAAATCATCCACTGTAATATATATTATACATATTAGTGGTAAATACTTAATAAATAATTTTCTATACTATTACTAAAAGTTAGCGTTTATTTTGTGAGAAGCGAGTTTAGGTCCTATCATATACCTGCTATATAATAATAGCCTATTGCAGCGGTCCCCAAACTACGGCCCGCGGGCCACATTGTGCGGAGTAGACTTATGACGCGGCCGTGAACAAGAGAAAGATAGAGAAGTTTGGGGACCCGTGGCCTATTGTGACCTTCGTAGGTTTGGCGACACCGCTGGAGGTATCAGCGACGCATCAGTTTCCGTTCATATATAAATTGCGGAGGTCACTTCGTACCGTCTGCGTACCTTATATAACACCTACTGAAAAATCAAAAATCGTTTCCCCTCTTTTGATATTCGTGTAGCGAAAGTTCCCCTCATTAAAAATATGCAATCCGATCAAAAATATATTATCTGGAACACCCGGATCCTAGGTCGCCTGCTCTATATGCCGGAGGTGACAACTTAACACGTATACATATATATATATATATATATATATATATATATATATATATATATATATATATATATATATATATATCAATATTTTGGAGACTGTGGCGAACTTAATAATAAAATTATAAACCCCTAACCACAACAAGTATTTTAGAACCTAAATACGTATTTCAGCAACTAAGTTGCCATCTTCAGTAGAAACTAAAAAGAAAAGAGATTAGCACTTCATAGTATCTTTACTGGATATTGTCCAAGCAAATCACTAGTGGAAGTGACTTCCACTAGTGATTTGCTTGGACAATATCCAGTAAAGATACTATGAAGTGCTAATCTCTTTTCTTTTTAGTTTCTACTGAAGATGGCAACTTAGTTGCTGAAATACGTATTTAGGTTCTAAAATACTTGTTGTGGTTAGGGGTTTATAATTTTATTATATATATATATATATATATATATATATATATATATATATATATATATATATATACGCGTTGTAGATCATATGTAAGGTACGCAAACGGTACGACGTGACCTCCGCAATTTATATATGAACGGAAACTGATGCGTCGCTGATACCTCCAGCGGTGTTCCTAAACCTGCGGAGGTCACAACAGGCTATTATTATATAGCATATATATGATAGGACCTAAACTCGCTTGTATGTACCACTAATATGTATAATATATATTACAGTGGATGATTTAGTATTACACGGCAATATACATGGGACTATTTAGAGCCGTTTTACACGACCGAGAATACTAACGAAAATAATAGCGAAATTAATAGCAAAAATTATAGACAATAAAATCGGACGTGTACACAATTCTAACGAAAATAATTGCGGAATTATTAGCTATATTTATCTATTGCAGATACGTATGTAATTTTAGGTTACGAATATGTCAGATATTCTGATCTGAGAAAATCGCACTAGTACGCACGCACATGACCACAATTGTAGCGAAATTATTTTTTAAGGTTAATTAGAGATAATTTCACCGTTGTTTTGACAAGACGTAATACCGAGAAAGGGAAAAAATCAAAAATATAATAAGCTTTTATATAAATATAAATAAAACACTTCTTTGAGTTCCAAATTTTGAAGTGTAATGATAGACAGGCATATCTGATTTCGTAGTTGAATAACCCACTTAAGGGGAGGTTCTCATGTAGAGACCTAAAACGTAGCTCGAAATTTGAGACAGTTTTTCAAACAAATTGTAAGAGATATCAATATTGTTTCTTTTCTTATATATTTATTATACTTTAGTGTATAAAAGGATATTGTGCCATAAAAAACTATATACAAGAAGTGGGTACTATTGTAGGAATAATCAAGTCCTGCGCGGTGCGCTTGTCTCAACTACGTGCACGATAGCTCCTACGAAAATAAACAGAAATGTAAATTTCCAAAGCGTTGTGAAACTAGATGAAATTAGTTGGAGGCTAAACCAGCATTTAGTTAAAAAATTTGAAAATTGTCAAAATGGCTGCTGTTTGAATTTTTAGATTGATTTTTCACACCTTTACTTCGTTTTCAAATCAATGTAAATTATATAACTAATTAAAAAATTCACTTATTATGAGGCTCAGCCTCCAATAAATAAAAAATAAAAAGTATTTTCTCTAAGGGAAAAAAAAGAATAACTTGATCAGTTTAATGATTTAAAAGTACATCGATTCCTAACTGGAGCTGTCGTAGATTTCCTGTTAATTTAAGACTTTGTAGTTTACGATTGCAGCTTGCATTTCTGTCTTTATAGTTACCTATCTGTTTTTATAAATCAAAATATACTTAAATATTAAATGGTATTGGAGTATTTGTTAATATTAACTATTTGATAAGTGTATCCAGATTTTTATTAATCAATGTTTTAAATATAAATGTTATTATGTTCTGTTTTAGAAAGTTTAATGAAATCAAATACAACTCCATATGCCCCTTTTTACATAGTAAAAAAGTTTAGTTGAAAGTTTTTTTATGGACTTATTTGTTTCTTCTTAAACATATTATTTTTATGGTTTTCATATTTTTATTTTGCATTCGCTTTTGCATTGCTTGATATGAATTTTAATTTTGTATTTTCATTTGTTTTGGCAAACATTTCAAACTTTTCTAACAAAATAACTTTATATGAAACATTTTACTCAGAAAAAACATTTAAAAGGCAAGAAAAAATCATGGGGACTTATTTGTTTATTCAATCCATTTTTTTAATTTTTGGCTTAATTTTATTTTTTTACTAATTTATTAGGTAGCCAATTTAACAAAAATCCCCAACGAAGACTGTCTGACTCAATGCAAGATCAAGACTGGAGGACGTGGAAACCATGCTTGAAAACTCTGCGATCTAGACAAGACAAAATGAATGGATTTTTGCTACTGTGGTACTTACTTAACAAAATTGAAAAATCTTTGATATATGTACATAGATTTATATGGTTGTTCAATTTATTTGTCTTATTTTTATTTAATGTATTTATTTTTATTATTTTGTTAATATTTTGTAAGTTTTTGAGAAATTTACAAACAAATATGGTCAAAAGTGAAAAAAAGTTAATTTATGTATTTTTTGTTTGTTTATTCTTCAATTTATTTACATTTTATTATTTTTATGGCTCTCATATGTTAGTTTATCTTTGGTTTTGCACTGTTTGATATGAATTTTCATTTTATTTGTTTCGCTAATATATCACACTTCTGTAACATGTACTTTCTAAGAAAATAATCACTTAAAGTTTCATGGGATTTTTTTGTTCTTCCATTGTTTGATATGTATTTTTGAATTTCCTACTTTTTTTGTTTTCTTAATTTTTTAAGTTTCTGTAACTTTATAAAGAATTGAAAAACAAACAACATTAAACAATGTCTTTCACTCGGAAAGCATTTACATACTTAAAAAAACAAACAGTAATTAGTAACGTTTCGTATGGACTACTCAAAATATTTACATAATATGTAGACAAAAAAAGGTAAGTTTAAGTATATTTGTATTTTTTAATTTACATACTTTATTTTGTTAATATTTTGTAACTATTTGAGAAATTGAGAAACAAGTAAGGACAAACGAAACCTAACTGGGACTGTTGTAGATTTCCTTTCAATTTAGAACTTTGTAGTTTTTGATTGCAGCTTGCATTTTTGTTTTTATAATTATCCGTTTTTATAAATTAAAACTTACTTAAATATTAAATTTTATTGTAGTATTTGTTATTATTCACTTTTTGATAATTGTATCAAAGTGTTTACTAATCAAATGTTAAATTCAAAAATGCTCTTTCAATTTGGTTTAGAAATTTGAATGAAAATACAAATACAACTCCATATGCCTTTCTACTCTGTAAAGAGTTTTCTTTGAATGCTTATTTATGGATTTGATCATTCTTAATTTTGTGGGTTTCATGTTTTAATTTTTAATTAATTCATTTGTCCTTTCACTGTTTGATATGAATTTTCAGGTTGTATTTTGCTTTGTTTAGATAATATTTAAACTTTTCACAAAAGATAACTTTCTATGAAACCTTTTACTCAGAATAAAATTTAAAAATAATAAAAACGTTTCATATGGACTTATTTGTTTTTTTTTTATTTTTATTTTACTTATTTTTGCATTAACTTGTGTTCTTTAGTTTATTTATTATAGTTACTATTCTTTTTGCTAGTTTTCCCAGTCTTTGATATGCGTTATTTTATTATTTCGCTCTAATTTTATAAAAACATTTATAAATAACTCCATAATGTTTAAATTTAATTTTTCTTATGCTCAATGCGTTTTTGAAATTTGAATGAAAATATATGTCTTCATATAAGTGTCATATAAGTTCATTCATTGGGTGAAAAGTGGTAAAAGTTTTAGTTGAACGTATTTATTATTTTGTATTTTTTCTATGGCTTTCATGTTATTTTGTCTTCGTTTTTGCATTGTTTGGCATAAATCTTAATTTTTCTTTGTTTTTCTAATATATCACACTGCTACCACTTTATAAAGAATGAAAAGAATAACAAACTCCATAGGATACTTTACACAGAATGGCAAGTACAGCCGAAAATAAAAGGATCTTTACATGAGCGCGGCAAGCCTACACCAAGCGTAGGTCGGAGATTGTCGGTCGTCGTATATACCTGCTAAAGCCATAAAACCAAAGGGTCACTTGTGTTTCATTTCATTTTAAGTTTTCTGTATATAGATGGCATGAAATTGAGTTTCGTATTAATATCATATATTTTTGATATTTGGAACGAGCGAAACTGCCGCTCGTAGCTAAAGATTGTTATTCGTTAATATTTTTGTTTCGATTTGCAATTGCAATATTATTTCATTTATACTCAAATACATAGTAACGTTAGTTATAATTACAGAAATTTGACTTAGGCACATATTAAAATACTTCATCATCATGGCTACGTTGCCTAAAGGCAAACCGATTACTACATCGGATATCCGCTGTCAATAATTTTTAAAGGAAGGTAACTCCAGATAGGAATTTCACGTAAGTGAAAAAAATTTAACTCGGTTTCTACTTCGTCGCAGACCGAGATAATATACTTTTATCTACAAATTTTTTATATTTATTTAATTTAAGTTATGATAAGTAATTGAAAAATGTCAACTCCGTAAACTACAAAAAAAATCACTTAGATGGATATTATATATTTTATTTATGCATATAATTATGTATACAACAAAAATTATATAAATATAAAATGAGAATAGTATAGATAAAAATAATAGGTAGATATATAACAGTAAAATATAATATAGGTAATAATTTAAAATAAATATATGTAATAACATAAAAACAAACATTTAATAATATAGTAATAACATAAGCATGTATTCAATAAGAAAAGTGTTCTGGTAGGTTGGAGGTTATATAAATTTGGAGTGCCTTTATTTCATATTTGTTGAGGTTGGTGTGACCTGCTGTATTAGGAAATGATACATTTATGACAATCTAAACACAGAACACATGTATCGTCAATTTGTTGCACTAAGATAACAAACAAAATCCTTTGTTGTTGTATCAGCCAAAATTGACTTAATTATGTATGTCCAACAAATTTATGATTTTTAATCAAATAGCTGCCTAGATTATTGAAGTGATGGAAGTGCTTTTTGTTTGTTTCCTTGGTGTTTTAATTACACTAATGAACGACCTTTTAGCTGCTCATTATAATTTATAGAGGTTTTGACTGTATTGCATATTTATTTACTTAAGTGTTTAAAATATTTTGTAAAAGGAACATTGACATTTATTATATGTCCCACATTTTTTCCGCATAAATTATTTTTAGAAACTAAATGTTTCAGAGTAAAACTCTTCATATGGACCTAATTGTTTTTCCAAATCCTTAAAAAGTTACAGCAAACTTGAAATATTAGCAAAATAAATTTTTATATAAAATATAATTCCGGGCCTTTAATTTTGTAATTAACCGAGTTTGTATTACCAATTGTTATGCAGCAACGGATAACTTTGAATACAACCATTTTATGTTTTTTTATGTCAATTTTCTGATGTTCAGATAAAAGGTTCAATGTTTCAAGGTTTCTAAGGGACCCTTTTCAGGTGTCTAGAATATTGGAGTCAGCCAGTATAAATTTTTTTATCACTACAAAAATCAAATTAGCGATGAATTGACTGCTCGTCTTTACCACAAAAATCAAAATTGAATACTTGGAAAATCAAAGATAAAACATACAAATAGTCCTTACCATATTCACAGGCCACTCACAAAATATGTTATCAATTTCTTATAATTTTGAGTAAATTTTATTACACAAGATTATAAATGTATTATATCGAGACAATTAAGCGATACATATATCAAAATCAGTAAGAAACAAAGGGAATGGCCATTAAAAACTATCGATGACGTCATAAGTAAAAACAATTGAAGGTTGGACATTGAATTTAATATAGCTATGTATATTTATGTATATTTTGATAATTACAAATTGACAAGTTGGAGGATTTTAAAAATAGCAATCCGTTCCAGAGATTTTGTCGTTTCCATACCTTACATAATAAATAATAAAATTCAATTGATTAATTAATATTAAGGTAAATAACAATTTAATGATAATAAATGGAGTAACATAATAGATTGAAATTTAAATAAATTTTAATTTTACAATTTTTTTAAAGTTATCGACATATTATTCTGATGTGATATCATTCATATTGGATTGTAAATCCTAACCCTTACTTATCTCACATAAGAAAATGCGTATGGATGGTATTATAGAACGTCAAAATATAATTTTAATAAACAAAAAATAACAACATTTTTATAATTAAACTAAAATGCTGAAAAACAGTTCTCATATCTGCAGCAAAGTAGAAACCGGGACAGATAAGATTTTCAGTTACATGCAAAATTGTAGAAATCTTTTAAAAATTATTTAGGCCGAATATAATGATCGGTTTTGTGTCTCCGACATACGCCGGCCGGCGGCGCCATGATGATGTGCTTTACACAATATTCAACAAATTTGCAGATACGACCTTTAGAACTATAACGGCAGTATACCGACTGAAATTGTCGGTATACATACTTACAATAAGAATTAATTTACTGTGTATTTTAAAATACATTAAATATTACAATGCACTTTTGTCAGGTTCGGGTTCATATACAGTGTGTCCACGAAAGTCCGCACCATATGGAGAAAATTTTTATTGTGTATTTCTCAGAAAATTTTATTCTTTATAAAAGTTGGCGGCTCGTATGAAACTAAAACTGCAACCGTCAAATATGTAAATTTCGGTGCCATATACCGAGCGAATCAGAATATATGAATTTGTGATAAGAGTAAAGTACCTTTATTTTCATTGTTATCGATAAACTTTATTTGGAAATGTTGTTTAGAAGTAAAAATTGTGTTCAAATATGAAGCCACAGCCACCTACCTTGAAAAAAGAATATTTTCAGTTTTATTAATTATTACTCTTCTGACAAATATTAGTAAATGCCAGTAATACTAAAAGGTTCTTTTTAATATATTTTTTAGAAATTTGAATACATTTTTTATATTTTTTGGTATTTTGGTATGATAACTAATGTTTATTTAGAACTAGTGCAAAATTACTCATTTTCTTGGTGCGAACTTGATATTTCACCCTGTAGATATTAATATATCATACAATAACTAATTCAGGAGTGTGACTTACCCTTTATTCAGTTAATATTAATGACTGTGGATAGGTTTATAATAGTAGTTATCCATCTACAGCGAGCTGTTCTCAAGTAGTGGTACGCGCGGTACTACCACTTATGAAATTTTATTTTCGCTGATAATATCTTAATAAACATAACTGAAACTTCAAACAATTGTGTCTTGAATTATTTATTTTATGCAAAAATGCATCAGCATACAGCAGCACAAAACGCACCAATAACCACCTAAGTATAGGTTCTTGTATAGGCAAGCCAATGTGAATGTTCTTGCTGTTAGAATTTGACTAAAATTAAAATCACACCTACAACTCTAGTCTTTTGTTTTTTTTTTATTATGTTACCTGATCTACACCATTTATTAATTAAGTACATATCATTAATCTTTAAGTATCACCCTTATCAATCAAAATTGATAAGTACACTAAAAGAATGAGTCTTCGACATCAGGTATGACTTTGCCATCTGGTTTGAGGGGAAAATGGAAGAGAACAGATCTTTTTTTAAAAATATTCTTTGGACAGATGAGACAACATTTACGTTTCTTCCCAAATTGCCGGTGGTGGGCACATGAAAACCCGAACTTTACAATAGAATGCCGAGATCAGTACCATTTTAAGACTAATGTGCTGTGTGGTATTTTGAATAATCAAATATTTGGGCCTCTTTTTTTTTCGTCAAAATTTAAATGGTTAATTATATCCTCAATTCCTGAACAGAGTTTTCACCTTTTTTGGACGACGTGAAGTTAATTCAACGGGCGTTAATTTGGCTCCAGCGTGATGGTGCGTCCATACACAATATAAACTCTGTCAAGAACTTTTTAAATCATAAATTTGGCCATCGCTGGATAGGCAGAAATACGGAATCAAGATCCTGGCCACCTAGAACCCCCGACTTTACCCCGTTAGGTTTCTTTTTGTGGGGTTACTTAAGAAATAAAGTATACAAACACCGACCATTTAGAAATATAAATCATTTACAGGAAACTATAGAACATTGTATCCAGAACATTCCACCGAATTTTGTTAGTAATGCGACCAAAGATGTTTCTAGAAGAATGTGTTTATGCATACAACGGGACGGACACCACACAGAAACATGATGAATAGATATTTAATTCTTTCAATTCAAAGTTCTTTTTAATTTGTAATGTATGTATTTTTGTAATTGTTAGTAGTAGAAATAAAATAAGATAATAAATAGATAATAAATTAGCATTATTAACATATTCATAATAGTTATTAACTTAATAACGGGTAAGTCAGTCATAATTAATTCAAGAAACAATAGATGTTTGATGCTTTAGTTATTTTTATTAAAATATTATCAGTGAAAATAAAATGTGAGCCACTTGAGAATCGTTTGCTGTAGTTGGATAACTACTATTATAAACCTATCCACAGTTATTAATATTAACTGAATAAAGGGTAAGTCACGCTCCTGAATAAGTTATTGTATGATATATTAATATCTACAGGGTGATATATCAACTTCGCACCAAGAAAATGAGTAATTTTGCGCTAGTTCTAAATAAACATTAGTTACCATACCAAAATAACATAAAATATAAAAAATGTATTCAAATTTAAAAAAAAATAGATTAAAAAGAACTTTTTAGTATCACTGGCATTTCTAATATTTGTCACAAGAGTAATAATTAAGAAAAAAGTTGAAAATATTTCTTTTCAAGGTCGGTGGCTGTGATTTCATATTTGAATATAATTTTTACTTCTAAGCAACATTTCCAGATAAAGTTTATCCATAATAATGAAAATAAAGGTACCTTACTCTTATTACAAATCCATATATTCTGAATCGTTCGGTATATGGCAAAGAATTTTACATATTTGACGGTTGCAGTTTTAGTTTCATACGAGCCGCCAACTTTTATAAAGAATAAAATATTCTGAGAAATACACAATAAAAAATTTTTCCATATGGTGCGGACTTTCGTGGACACACTGTATAAATAGACGAAATTCGATTTCATTCCATACATACAGAAAAATAAAACGAACCGAAACAAAAGTGACCCTTTGGTTTTATGACTTTAGCAGGTAGGTATCCGACGACCGACGACCGACAATCTCCGACCTACGTTTGGTGTACGCTAGCTGCGGGCATGTTATCATCTTATTTTCTTCGGCTGTACATACTAAGGAAATAATCACTTAAAGTTTCATGGGATTTCTTTGTTCTTTGCGTACTTGATTTGAATTTCTTACTTTTATTTGTTTGTTAATATTTTACATATCTGTAACTTTATAAAGAATTGAAAAACAAATAACTTCAAACAAAAGCTTTTACTCTGAAAGCATTTACCTACTTAAAAAAACAGTATTAGTAACGTTTCATATGGAGTTTTTTTTTTTTTTTTTAATTTTAATCAATTTATTTTTGCATTTAATTTGTCTTCTTTAGATTATTTACGTTTTATAATTCTGCTGGTTTTCCCACTGTTTGATATGATGTTTCTATTTGCCATAATTTTATATAAAAATTAATATATATGTAACTCCATATGAAACATTATTATTTATTCAATTTGTTTTTATTATCTTTGTTAAACATTTGATTTTGTTATATCTGCTTTCATAATATTTATAGGTTACTATTACTTTGTATTATTTCTTTGTGGTCTTTGTTAATAAACTCCTGATTATATTTATTTGAATTAAAGTTTTTATTATTGTATTCAATCTTTACAATGGAACTTTTTCAAATAAACGTATAATCAATTTATAAAAGCTGCTATTTTAGATTCTTTGGTCTCATAAAATTAAATACGGTATGTATTCAGATTTTCTACGAACATTGCAAAATTGCAGTAAATAAATAAAGTTTATTGCGTACATTAATAAATTAATGAAAAAGGTAAGTATAATACTAAACGGTTGTTTAAAATACTTTCCCCTAAGTACAATAATCATCAAAATACAACTGGTTGGTAGAGTAACATGTTGTTTTTTGGTGTTTAGATGATTGTCTGGATATTTTATAGTCATAATTTTAATACTGATCGCGAATTTGTTGGCACGGCGGAGAAGAAAGCGATTGTGATGTTACTGGCTAGGTCTTGTGTGTGTGTGTGTTTTTACTCGGTTGATTGAAAACAGTTATATGAAAAAAGTTTTTTTAAGCTTTGCACCAGACTTGATGACACCCATAGCTCAAGATGTCGTTGTTTAGCCCCCCCCCCCTTGAGTTTTTTTCTGTATCCGCCGCTGATCACTGCAACTGGTAAGGGTGGGTTTTCCCAAAAATCTCTGATTTTATTTCTCTGAAATAGTTCAGCACTTGCATTTATACCAAAAGGCAACCGTAAAAACTGGTATTTTCCACAGTTTAGTGCAAACGTACAAACTTTTGAGAATTCCTCATAAAAACTATCCTTAAGATCCAACATCGAAAAATAAGACATATTTGCCAAATCTGAAAGAATTTCGTCAGCAGTAGGAATAGCGTAATGATCCCGTTGGATTTCTCTATTTAAGTGAATCGGATCTAAACAAGTGTTTGTTAACTTTAAGTGTTTGTTGTGAATGTGTGTGTGTGTGTGGGTGCGGGCGTGCGTGCGTGCGTGCGTGAAAATAAGAATTTCGTCAGCAGTAGGAATAGCGTAATGATCCCGTTGGATTTCTCTATTTAAGTGAATCGGATCTAAACAAGTGTTTATTAACTTTAAGTGTTTGTTGTGAATGTGTGTGTGTGCGTGCGCCCGCACGCACGCACGCACGCACGCACGCACGCACGCACGCACGCACGCACGCACGCACGCACGCACGCACGCACGCACGCACGCACGCACGCATGCACGCACGCACGCACGCACGCACGCACGCACGCACGCACCCACACACACACATTCACAACAAACACTTAAAGTTAACAAACACTTGTTTAGATCCGATTCACTTAAATAGAGAAATCCAACGGGATCACTACGCTATTCCTACTGCTGACGAAATTCTTTCAGATTTGGCAAATATGTCTTATTTTTCGATGTTGGATCTTAAGGATAGTTTTTATGAGGAATTCTCAAAAGTTTGTACGTTTGCACTAAACTGTGGAAAATACCAGTTTTTACGGTTGCCTTTTGACAAATAAAATCAGAGATTTTTGGGAGCCTGGAAGTAGTAAACATATATATCGATGACTTGGTCATAGCTGCACCTGATGAAGTAATTCATGACAAAAGATGCTTGAAGTGTTGAAGACAGCTCAGAATGCGGGTGTAACATCTATTAACGATAAATTTCAGTATAAAAAACGAGAAATATAAATTATTAGGTCTTCATATATCAAAGGATGGTCTGACAATAGATAAAAAGCGTATAGAATCAATAGTAAATTTAGAAGAACCTGGGAATAAAAAGGAGTTGTTGAGATTGTTAGGTTTAGTAAAATATTTAACTAAATTTATTCCGATTATGACTAAAGATCTAATTTAAGAGAATTAACTAAAGAAAATAGTTCATGGTCATGGGAACAGACTCATACTGATGAGGTAAATAAATTAAAACATACTTTGACTAAGGCACCACTGTCAGCACGTTATGATGCAACTAAAGAAATGATAATTCAAACAGACGCCAGTAGTGATTGTTAAAAGAGATATGCACCTATTGAAAGAGAGCTTCTCGCAATACTGTTGGGTGTAGAACGGTTTAATTAGTATACCTATGGAAGAAAAGTTTTGGTTCAAACTGAACATAAGCCGCTTGTAAGCATTTTTCAAAAAGATTTTAATAAAATATCTACTAGGTTGCAGAGGTTGATTCTCAGATTGATGAAGTATGGATTAAGTGCTAATTATATACCAGGTAAGGAATTAAATATCACTGATACACTTTCTAGATCATTTGTCGGAGATAAAGTTCAAGATGATAGTGAAATTAATTTGATATTCCATGTATTGCTAAAAAACTTGCCAATATCTGAAGAAAAGAAGGAAATGTTTAAAAAACTAACTGCATCTGACGAAGCTTTAAGTTTTTCAAAACAATGTATTTATATGGAGTGGCAAAAGAATGTCAAATCTGTGCCAATTGTAGCAAAGAAGTATTTTCATATAGAAGATCAGTTGAATGAATGTGAAGGGTTATTGTTTTTCCAAGATAGATTAGTAATACCTTGTAAAGCTAGAGAATATATGTTAAAATTCAGCCACGAAGGACATTTAGGTATTGTTAAGTGTAAGACTAGAGCGAGAGAATCATTATATTGTCCCGGAATCACTAGAAATATAGAGGTAGTTGTGAATAATTGTGAAATATGTGAAAATTTCAGAAGCCAGAATGCAAAGTTTCCTCTGGCATCAGGTTCCAAATAGACCATGGGAAAAGTTTGGAATGGATATTGCTGAACTGTTTGGACGGATGTATTTGGTGGTAGTTGATTATTATTATTCTAAGTGGTTAGAAATACGACAGTTACGTAATAAAACTTGTGGAGAAATTATAAAGAAATTTAAGTCGATGTGTTCTTGTCATGGATTTCCAGATGTCATTATTTCCGATAATTCTGAAATATTACTTGATTCCGAATGATGTTAAACTTATCACAATTAGCCCATTGCATAGTCAAAGTAATGGACAGGCAGAATCAGCAGTACGAGTAGCAAAGATCATGATAAAAAAGGCAAACAGAACATAAAAGTATAGATGAATATCTTCTGCATTATAGGAACTGTCAATTACTTGATTTGAATTTATCCCAAGGTCAAATGTTATTTTCAAGAAGATTAAAAGACGAAGATTGTCTTATACCGGGTGATTCAATTTCGAGGCTCATCAAGGGGATCTCGCTTATTAGTGGAGATAGAGCCTATGATTAAATTTGGCAAAGTTTCGTATTTTTGTGTTGGTCAAATATCTGGAAAGAAATTTAAGCTATCATTTTGAAGATATCAGCAAAAAAACTGAAATGTTAAGGTATCGTTTTTAAGTTTTTATTAAAAACCATTTGGTTTTGAATAAAAACATAAAAAACGTTTTGTAGCAAGACGTAACGCGGTGTTTTGGTCTTGGCAATTTTTTCGAGTTTGAGGTCGGTGGCGTCATCTACCGCTGTCTAGGGAAACTCGGCAGGGTGCGGAGCACGGCTAGCGCTTCTGGCGCGCGGGAATGTCACCGTAGCCTCGTACCCCCCCCCCGTGGTTTCTTTTTCTCCAATTAACGCGATAACTACTGTTCAGAATTGCGTAGTTTGGCTTCGAAAAAGCCTCATTTAATTTATACTGTCGTCCGCCGCCGTTACTTGATTTAATTTCCGCTTTCGTTTTCGAGTTCCGACCGAAATTCTATGGTTTCCGGGTATTTTGTCCGATACGATTTTTGTCCGGCTCTCTCGCTGTGGTGCCGCGTGCTGAAAGGGTTGTTTCCGTTCTCTTCTGGAATCGGCTTTGAGTGAGAAAACACGTGTGAGAAATTTCGTGAAGCAGAGTCGAGGATTTCGGGAATATTTGGAGTTCTGGGAGTGTCCCCTTTATCGCCTGAGTGCGGAGCAACCTCGACTGTCTGCCAAGGGTGCGGCAGAATTGGTTTTGTCTGGGCACCACGCCATAGTGCGGATCTGAGCGATATCTCTACCACAGTTACAACAAGCCCGTCTTTCCATCTGTTCGGGCACCAAGTACTCGGCATTTAATCCAAGTACGGCGCATTTAGACCAAGTACGGAGCACCGATACCACGTACGGAGCATTTCGAGCAAGTGCGAGGCACTAAGGTTGTACATAATGTACATTGCACCTGGCCAGCAGCAACCATTGATTGTCGATACACGGAGGGATTGAGCAAGCACGTGGACTGCAGATTGTCTGGCGTTAGGGACCCGCAGAGTGCATCGGACGTTTGCAAAGGACGAATATTATCCGGCGGCTCCAACAAAGGTCAGAGGTCTTACATTTTGCGGTCGGGTGCCGCGATCAGCTGTCCCGACGGCTGGAGGACGTCACGTCTAGCGTCCACGGTATCGGAGTGCTGGACGTAAGCTTCGTTTGCTGCGTGGGCGGCTGTACTCGTGATCTTCGGAGGAACCGTGTGCTCGGAACCTTTTTTTCTTATTGTTGGTTATTCAAGTATTAGTTATCGTGGCTACGCTTCTGTACGCAGTATCAACGTAGGAACCTTCTGCTCGAGATTATTGTATTGTTGTTCATTTAAATATTAGTTCTTGCGGTTACGTTTCGTAATCGGTAGCTGCGGAAGGGCCTTTTGTCCGAACGCTATTTATTTTCAGTTCTGCAATTATCCGTTAGTGTGGCTCCTAGTATATCGCTCGGACCATCGGTGCTCAGCTACTTGTGTTCATTAAGTGCCTTTTAATTTTAATTACCTCTGAGATTAAGTGATCCTGGAGACGATTACTTAGTATATAATTTCTTTTCTTTAGTTTTGAATTAATTTCGTTAACTAATAGCCTCATCTATAATTTTCTTGGATTCTATCAATCCTAAGCGGAAGCAATCCAGTTGGTGGCTTCGGAATTTAATTGAATTTAATTTGAGTTGTTTTCCCAGTTGGGAGTAGCTAAGGTTGAGTGCCGATGTGGATTTAAATTTTATTTCTGACGGAGCGCCACATTATACGATTGCCTATTCTTAGTTAACTTTGTGATCAACGGTTCAACATTATTTTTTTAAAGCGGTAATTTTATTGGGAATTAACCCAATTATACAGCGAGTCGCGACGCGGTTTGGCCAAGCTACGTTTCGGGCGCATTTGGTTTTCAGGATTTGCGGATTGGGCTCGGGGCCCTTGACGGTGTTGAATTGTTTGACTGTTATTGTTATTTTCTTGTGTAACTTCCACGTTTAGGCAATACGTTGGCATATTGTATGTATAGATATAGCTTGTGTAGCAACGAAGGTTGTACTGGAGAGTGTGGAACACCACTGTTGGCATCTAACAAAGTTAAAATATGAGCTTCGTTTCCGCGGGATGGACCCCACCGAGATGACGGTGGTCGATATGCGGGCAAGCCTGAGGTCCCTGACCAAGTTGGAGCAGGCTCAACGCGCGGTTCGATAGTCCGATTACGAGTTTGATGCCGAGAGGGACTTGGATGCCATTGCTGCGAAGTTTGAAGAATTGGAGGCCTTAGTGGCAGGATTGGGCGATGACCGGGTTAGTTCTGCGCATCAGCGATGTTGTTCGATTTTTTGCTGGGCCGAGTGGGTGGAATTTCCACGGCGACCGAGGACGCGGGAGTCATCAAGAAGCGTAGTGAGTGGCTGGCGAAGGTGTCCGCGTTGCTGATTCGCTTGCAGAGGAGTCGACATCGTTCTCGGGATCTAGATGTGGGTGAAGGCTTGCTGGATTCGGCGCCGGATGGCGAGGAGCCTGGTTCTGGTAGCGGCTCTGAGCTTGAGGAACTCGAGGCCGCGGCGCGCGTCGTTGGTGCGTCCCAATCGTCATTCCGGTCGACAGATCACGTTATCCCTGTCTACAAATAGAATGTGCATTTCTCGGGTGACCCAAGGTCGATGTCCGTGATGGATTTTTTGGATCGAGTCACCGAGTTGCGGAGAGCGCGAGGATGTACCGAGGCCGATTTGTTTCGATCGTTGCTGGATTTGTTTTAGGGCAAGGCACTATTGTGGTACCGGTCGGCGATACGGAAGTGTAGCACATGGCGGGAGTTATCAGATCTTCTGATGAAGCACTATTTGCCTCCGGACTATAAGAGTCGCCTGTTCCAAGAGATTATGGGTAGAACCCAAGGACTTCAAGAGCTTATAGTCGAGTACGTCGCGTGCATGCAGGCTTTGTTTGACCGTTATGGGCGAATGTCCCGGGAGTTCCAACTGGACATCCTAAAGAAAAATCTGGCACCCTTTTACCTTATGCAATTGCCGCCAGTCCGGCATGCAATTGTGCCAGGTACCTGAGCTCATTGGATAAGTCGGCCTACTGGCAGGCGCCCTCTTCAAGAGAGTTTACGGCTTTCACGGTTCCCGGGCGCGGCCTATTCCAGTTTGGGCGGATGCCGATGGGGTTGACGAATGCCCCGGCCACTTGGCAGCGGTTGATCGACAGCGTTTTGGGGGCGGATTTGGAGCCCCATGTGCTGGTTTACTTGGACGATATTGTGGTGATCTCCCCTGACTTTGACACCCACCTCGAGATACTGGAGAAGGTTTTGGATCGGTTGCGGACCGCCGGTTTGACCATTAGCCGGGAGAAGTGTCAATTCTGCCGACCCCAACTCAAGTACTTAGGATACATCGTTGACCGGAATGGACTCCGCGTAGACCCGGAGAAGGTGGAGGCAATCCTGAATATTTCCGCCTCGCGAACGGTATCGGAGGTTGGTCGCTTCGCCGGAATGGCTAGTTGGTACCGCCGCTTTGTGCCCGATTTCGCTTCTGTAATGGCTCCTCTTACCAAGCTTACCCGGAAGGGCGTAAAATTTGACTGGACTCCGGAATGTGATCGGGCTATGACATCCGTTAAGCGGAATCTGGTAACGGCGCCTATTTTAACGTGCCCTGACTTCGAACAGCCTTTTACTTTGCAGACCGACGCCTCGGCCTATGGCCTCGGGGCCGTCCTCACACAAACCCTTGAGGGTGAGGAAAAAGTGATTGCTTTCCTGTCCCGCTCTCTGACCTCCCAGGAGAGGAATTATTCTACCACTGAGCGTGAGTGCCTTGGCGTGATTTGGGCCGTGGAGAAGCTACGACATTACCTGGAGGGAACGAGATTCACGGTAATTACCGATCATGCCTCGCTCGTGTGGCTAAATTGACTGAAGGATCCGACTGGTCGCCTGGCAAGATGGGCCGTGAGGCTGCAACCGTTCGACTTTGATATTGTGCATCGTAAGGGACGTGATTTGGTTGTCCCGGACTGGTTGTCGCGAGCGGTGCCCGTTTTGACGGATTCCGTGCACGTCGTCCCTGCCGGATTCGACTTTTCCTCGACGAAGGACCCTTGGTATCGAGGCATGATCGCCCGCGTCGAGAGGGATTTGCACCGGTATCCGCAGTGGCGAGTTGAGGCGGGCTTGCTGTACAAGCATGTTCGGTCGGCGCATTTGGGTATGTCGGACGTGGGCGAGGAGTGGAAGTTGGTGGTTCCAAAGGATCGTAGGGCTGCACTGTTGGGCCAGTACCATGATGACCCTCGAGCAGGCTATGTTGGTGGATATAAAGTGTATTGGCGACTTCGAGAGCGCTATACGTGGCCTAAGATGTACGTAGACGTTGCCAACTATGTCCCACGTTGTGGAGTGTGTGCGGCGCAGAAGCCAGAGCAGCGAGCGCCGGCGGGATTGATGGGTTCACGCCCGGACGTGGCCGGACCCTGGCAGATAGTGAGCTTAGATTTTGTGGGCCCATTGCCGCGATCTTCGCGAGGGAATACCTCGATCCTGGTGGTCAGCGACTACTTTAGTAAATATGTATTGCTGTTTGCCCTTCGGTCCGCTACGGCCAAGAGATTGACCCGACTTCTGGAGGACCAGGTTTTTTTGGTTTACGGAGCCCCCCAGTTTTTGGTATGCGACAACGGCGTCCAGATGAGGAGTAAAGAATTTCGATCTTTGTGTGCATCGTATGGCACCAGTATATCATACACTCCGCTGTATTACCCTAGGGCCGACCTTGTTGAGAGAGTCAATCGTGTAGTCAAGACTATGTTAGGTTGTTATGTGAAAGACAACCAGCGCCGCTGGGATGACTATTTGGCCTCGATTGGCTGCGCTATTCGAGCCTCGCGAAGTGAGACCACTGGGTACTCGCCCTTTTATGTTAACTTCGGCCGTCATTATGTGGGTTGTGGTCGCACCTTTGAGCAGGTCCTCACTCCGGATGCTGCGCCTCCGGATGTTCCTGCGCGCATCGAAGGATTTCAACAGTTGTTTCAGCGAGTTCGGAAGCAACTTGCGTCGGCGCAGGAGCGACATCGACGGGTTTACAATTTACGCAGGCGCCCTGTCCAGTACATCGTTGGCCAATCGGTTTGACGTCGCAATAAGTCGAAAGGCGTATGGCATGTCCAAGATCTTAAGCCGGCCTACCAGTTGGATGAGGATCGGTAAAACACCCGCGCTCCGTGTTCCGGAGCTTACAGAATACGGACACGGCGAACCTGCCACCAGTAAGAATCTGGTAAAAGGCCACGGAGGACTTCCACCTACCATCATCTCTTGTAGGGATCGGGAAAGGGAGCGTCTCACAACGCGTGAGGACTTCTAATCGTTGCAGAACGATTTCGGCTAGGTTGTTAGCTTTGTCGTCATTTTGACGTTATACTTCGGTTGGCGGTATTTCGGTTGTTTGCCGTCTTCCTTAGTTTTAGATTTCCTTGTTTGTTAGTACCACCACCCTAGGGGTTTGTTCGGGTGTCCCCCTAGGCTTTTGTCTTGATTATCGTAATTTCTTTTTGTTGTTGGGTGGTACCCTTTTTGTTGAGAGCTGTGGTCTGCTTTATTTTTTTTTTGTTTTCGGGGCGCGAGTTGTCGGTGCCTGGTGTTGGGGTTGTACGGTGGCAGCAGTGGTGAGTTCCTTGCTCCCTGTCCAAGTATGTGTTACTGCTGGTTTCCAGTGCTGTTGATGGGTACGAACGAGGTTTGATGCACTTTTCCGCATCTTACGCAACTACCTGTCCCTTCCTTCTTTTGTTTTGTCTTCTCCCAATACCTTTTCCCCTCACTACTGTCGTCGTTGCACCGCCTTGGCATTTGGTGCTGGCACCTCAAGCTTTTTTACTTAGTAGTTAAGTTGTTGATGTGAGGGCAGCATTGGACGCACGGGGTTCGCGGTTCGATACGTTTTGTTTGCTCTTTTGGTTTCGGGTCCGAAACTTTCGTGGACATTTTCCTCTGTGAAATGAGAGGGGGAGTGTAACGCGGTGTTTTGGTCTTGGCAATTTATTCGAGTTTGAGGTCGGTGGCGTCATCTACCGCTGTCTAGGGAAACTCGGCAGGGTGCGGAGCACGGCTAGCTCTTCTGGCGCGCGGGAATGTCGCCGTAGCCTCGTACCCCCCCGTGGTTTCTTTTTCTCCAATTAACGCGATAACTACTGTTCAGAATTGCGTAGTTTGGCTTCGAAAAATCCTCTCTTAATTTATACTGTCGTCCGCCGCCGTTACTTGATTTAATTTCCCCTTTCATTTTCGAGTTCCGACCGAAATTCTATGGTTTCCGGGTTTTTTTGTCCGATACCGGCTCTCTCGATGTGGTGCCGCGTGCTGAAAGGGTTGTTTCCGTTCTCTTGTGGAATCGGCTTTGAGTCAGAAAACACGTGTGAGAGATTTCGTGAAGCAGAGTCGAGGATTTCGGGAAGATTTGGAGTTCTGGGAGTGTCCCCTTTATCGCCTGAGGGCGGAGCAACCTCGACTGGCTTCCAAGGGTGCGGCAGAATTGGTTTTGTCTGGACACCACGCCATAGTGCGGATCTGAGCGATATCTCTACCACCGTTACAACAAGCCCGTCTTTCTATCTGTTCGGGCTCCAAGTACTGGGGATTTAATCCAAGTACGGCGCATTTAGACCAAGTACGGAGCACCGATACCACGTACGGAGCATTTCGAGCAAGTGCGAGGCACTAAGGTTGTACAATGTACATTGCACCTGGCCAGCAGCAACCATTGATTGTCGATACACGGAGGGACTGAGCAAGCACGTGGACTGCAGATTGGCTGGCGTTAGGGACCCGCAGAGTGCATCGGACGTCTGCAAGGGACGAATATTATCCGGAGGCTCCAATAAAGGTCAGAGGTCTTACATTTTGCGGTCGGGTGCCGCGATCAGCTGTCCCGACGGCTGGAGGACGTCACGTCTAGCCTCCACGGTATCGGAGTGCTGGACGTAAGCTTCGTTTGCTGCGAGGGCGGCTGTACTCGTGATCATCGGAGGAACCGTGTGCTCGGAATCTTTTTTTTATTATTGGTTATTCAAGTATTAGTTATCGTGGCTACGCTTCTGTAAGCAGTATCAACGTAGGAGCCTTTTGCTCGAGAATATTGTATTGTTGTTCATTTCAATATTAGTTCTTGCGGTTACGTTTCGTAATCGGTAGTTGCGGAAGGGTCTTTTGTCCGAACGCTATTTATTGTCCGAGTATATCGCTCGGACCATCGGTGCTCAGCTACTTGTGTTCATTAAGTGCCTTTTAATTTTAATTACCTCTGAGATTAAGTGATCCTGGAGACGATTACTTAGTATATAATTTCTTTTTTTTAGTTTTGAATTAATTTCGTTAACTAATAGCCCCATCTACAATTTTCTTGGATTCTATCAATCCTAAGCGGAAGCAATCCAGTTGGTGGCTTCGGAATTTAATTGAATTTAATTTGAGTTGTTTTCCCAGTTGGGAGTAGCTAAGGTTGAGTGCCGATGTGGATTTAAATTTTATTTCTGACGGAGCGCCACATTATACGATTGCCTATTCTTACTTTGTGATCAACGGTTCAACATTTTTTTTTTAAAGCGGTAATTTTATTGGGAATTAACCCAATTATACAGCGAGTCGCGACGCGGTTTGGCCAAGCTACGTTTCGGGCGCATTTGGTTTTCAGGATTTGCGGATTGGGCTCGGGGCCCTTGACGGTGTTGAATTGTTTGACTGTTATTGTTATTTTCTTGTGTAACTTCCACGTTTAGGCAATACGTTGGCATATTGTATGTAGAGATATAGCTTGTGTAGCAACGAAGGTTGTACTGGAGAGTGTGGAACACCACTGTTGGCATCTAACAAAGTTTGTGACGATATCTTGGCTTGGTTCTTCCCTGTGTTGCTTTCCTTTCAGCTGCACTTTCGTCGTCGAGTGCTGTTTCTCCAACAGATTAAGATAACGTGGCGCCCTAGAACATCTTGTAGAGGAACCGTTTGGTTGCTGTCCCACGACCACCTCCCCTGGTTGGCCGGAGCATCCGGGAGAAACGCATAAGCAGCACAGGTTTGGTGGAAGTCGAAGTGTTTTGGTGCTTCTTCGTGGTCGGAGTTGGTCATTTTGGTGAAAAAAAAAGGCGTTACAACATTTGGAACAAAAACATTCTACAGCTACCTTTTAACAAGGAATGCAGTGTCATTTTTTAATTTGAAATAACATCAAAGATGGCGGCTTAACCATGGCCAACTTTTGTCTCTCTTATGGGCGCCATGTTGAATTTTGGCATTTTCCGATAGTGTCTCTTCTCATTTCCGCAATGTATAACATGCAATGTATAACATGCAATGTATAACATGCAATGTATAGCATTATTTTTTAAAATAATGGTGTAATAATCAAAAAACCTTCAGGTCCTAACTAGAGCTTGATTACATACCGCCGGACTCGTTGCCACGCAACGTCAATAAAATGCACTTGGACCAAGCGGCGCGCTCAGCGTTGGGTTTGTCATTTAACATATAAACCTTCATTGTTGATTGTGGATGTAAAATGCCGTTTACCAATAACGTAAAGCGTCATATGATAAGGGTTTATTATTGTTGTTATAGAAATGCCCCGTCGTACAATATTCCTAACATTTGACAGAAATTTAGCGGACCATGGATTGTTTAGTAAACCCCGCAATTCTTATAATCCTCAAGGAAATGTTGAAAACGATCAATGAGATATTTTGGAAATGGTAAACGTTATATTACCAGAATTTGCAATACTTCAACTAATGGTTTTTCGATAAATGACGATTTCTACGCGTGAAGTAGCCACTAATTTCTAATTGCCGCAAACACGTGTATGGAGAGCATTACGAACAAAGACATTGAAACCGTACAAACCCCACACAAGTCAAACTTTGCAGTTGTACGAAATTATTTAAATCAACAATTTCCAAATCGCTGGATTCGTAATGGTGGAGTGGTGGAATGTCCTGCTAGATCCCCTGATTTTTGTCCTCTGGACTATATTCTATGGGTAACTGTGATTGATGAAATTTATCACTTCAAGAAAATGGCGACCAATTTGCTTAAACATTTACTTAAAAAATAAGCTTTCTGTCCTATAAACTTGCTTCCTTTACAGTCTGAATGTTTTTAAACCAAAGAACTCTGGTCAGTCTGGCGCCAGCGGTCTGTAACAAAGCACCAGTTGGGTACCTGATATGCACGACAAACAACGAGAAAAAGAAGAAAGTTTTTTTTTATTATTAAACCATTGTTTTAAAAAATAATGCCAACATGTTATACATTGCGGAAATGAGAAAAAACACGACTATCGGAAAGTGCCAAAATTCCTCATGGCGCCCATAAGAAAAACAAAAGTTGGCCCTGGTTACGCCGCCATCTTTGATGTTATTTTAAATTAAAAAATAACACTGCATTCCTTGTTAAAAAGTCGCGGTAGAATGTTTTTGTTTCAAATGTCTAGCTACGTTTGGTTTTGAATAAAAAATAAAAGCGATATCTTACCATTTCAGTTTTTAGCGGATATCTTTCAAATAAAAATCTGATATGGCCAGGCACATGACTTTATCATACTATATGTATAAAATTAATAGTTTAGCTGCACGAGATTCTATTTGATCGAGATATTGTACTCCGTTGACCGTACACCGTCATTTGGACGGTGTACCCGGTACACCGTCCAAATGACACTTACGTGTTATTGGGTGTAAAAAGTGTAACGGTGTTCAATATCCGAACGCAGCCTATATTGACAGTAGTATTTTCAAAACATTAGCGTTTGACACTAGCTAATGTCAATAGAATAAAAAATCTGACATATTCTGGCTACTATACTCTGTTCAGTGAAACTTTGCAGTGGTGGGCGGGATTTAGCAAGCCAGATTTACACTGGCCATATAGTGGCTATATAGTAACACTTTGTAACTATAGTAGAACAAATTTTTCTAATCACATTAATGTTATCGATTTAAAGGTTAAAGAACGTTTAGTTTTGGGAAAAATTCGAAAAAAAAATTAATTCTTTTCTAGTAATTTTGAGAAAATCAGGTTTGCTTTTCTTTCATATAAATGGGCATTGCCATAATAAAAGAATTACGTTAAACAAATAAACATAATTTATTTACAATAGGTAACACGGAGAAAAATGTATGTAATAAATCCACCAGTTAATAATTTTCCGGTTCGAAATCTGACATGAATCTCCGTCTTTTTTCTCATTTCAATCCTAATTTGTGCAACATTTGCCATAAGGTAGTCCTGCCCATGGATGGCAGTGCTTCATTTTGGCCTACAGCTAACATTAGTTTGTTTAATGTTGGTTTGGTCGTTTTGTAAATAGAATTGATGCACAATCCGTCGTAGCAAGTTTTTATGTGCATCATCCATCTTTTCGTGGACCTGAGGGTGTGGTCTTTTTGTTGATGGAGACGATACAATTTCTGCTCTTTCCTGTTCACTTACAATTGCCTAAACAGTTCTTTCTGAAATGTCGATTACAAATGCGGTTAATTTAACACTCTGTGTTTTTGATACAGCCTCATTATGATGAGAAAAGATGTTGTATACAAGCGTCTTTTCCCCTCGACTAAGCGGTTTGCCCTGACTATGTTTGTCATATCCTGGCTACTAGTTTGAATGCAGTACGACCGATCTCGATGAAATAGAATTTGCTCATGCAGCTAAACTATAAATTCTACCAAAAGATGTCATGTACATAAATTATAGAAAATTTCCTCTCCTTTAATTTATTATTTAACTATTTTGACGACATTACACAAATAGCGGCTCATTTGCAAAATTTTCGAAAAATGCTAAGAGTAAACCACCAGTTCCTTTGGACCCTTTTCAACAGAAAGCTTTTCAGCTCTAAGTTTGGTTATGAAACTTCTAAATATGAAGTTTCGTCCCGATACCTTTAGTAGTTTATCCGGAAACGTCGCCACAAAAACGGGTACACACACACACATCCACACGCACGCACACACACAGAAATTTTTTTGTACCTTGGTCAAAAATGTTCAGGGGACCCAAAAAGACATATTTTCGTTAAAATCTCAAAATTTTTTTTGGCACGATTACAATACTTTACATACTGCATATGATAAAGTAAAAATGATGGCTAAAATTTATTTTCAGATCAGCACAAAGATACAAAACTTTGCCAAATTTAAACATGGACTCTATCTCCACTAATAAGCGAGATCCCCATGGTGAGCCTCGAAATTGAACCACCCGGTATATGTTATTTTATATACCTATACATTATAGCGCATGTCCGAAGGGACATGTTGTACATATGTTGAGAGTTACAATAAGAATAAATATTAAGTTTATTACTACGTATGACCGCATCCGGTTATATTAAAGAATATAATGGTTAATTTATTATATCTTAGGTGAAAGCTAAACAAACTATGTACATACATGAGCATACTTATTGAATTCATTAAATTAATAATAACTAATGAATAATTAAAATAAGTAACTACGTACCCGTTAAATATCTTACAACCTCACAATAACTGTGACGTGTCTGGCGGTAGCTAAATTTGTCCAAAGCCACTCTATTTTTACTGTTGCGACTTATCAAAATGATGATTCTCTGCTCTAAAATTATTACTTGTCTCACAGCCAAAACTTTGCTAAGGTTTCAATCTACGCACTGAAATAATTTTGTTGACAAACGTCACTGGACGACAAAGATTTGTGATTTTAACGACACTATTTTTTTACTTTATCATACGTAGTATGTAAAGTATTGTAATCATGCCAAAAAAATTTTTTGAGATTTTAGCGGAAATATGTCTTTTTGGGTCCCCTGAACATTTTTGACCAAGGTACAAAAAAATGTCTGTGTGTGTGTGTGTGTGTGTGGATATGGGTGTGTGTGTGTGTGTGTGTGTGTGTGTGTGTGTGTGTGTGTGTGTGTGTGTGTGTGTGTGTGTGCGTGTGTGTGTGTGTGTGTGTGTGTGTGTGTGTGTGTGTGTGTGTGTGTGTGTGTGTGTGTGTGTGTGTGTGTGTGTGTGTGTGTGTGTGTGTGTGTGTGTGTGTGTGTGTGTGTGTGTGTGTGTGTGTGTGTGTGTGTGTGTGTGTGTGTGTGTGTGTGTGTGTGTACCCGTTTTTTGTGGCGACGATTCCGGAGAAACTACTAAAGGTATCGGGACGAAACTTCATATTTAGAAGTTTCATGACCAAACTTAGAGCTGAAAAGCTTTCTGTTAAAAAGGGTCCAAAGGAACTGGAGGTTTAGCCTTAGCACTTTTGAAAGATTTTGTAAATAAGCAGCCAGTTCTGGAATTTCGTCGAAATAGTTAAATAATAAATTAAACTGCACGAAGTTCTGAATAATTTATGACTATGACATTTTTTGGTACAATCAATAGTTTAGCTGCATGAGCAAATTCTATTTCATCGAGATCGGTCGTACTGCATTAAAACTAGTAGCCTGGATATGTCAGATTATATGTCAGATATGATTCTAATGTCAGTAGGTAATGTCAAACGCTAATGTTTTGACAATACTACTGTCAATACAAGCTACGTTCGGATATTGCACACCGTTAAGGTGCGTTTTCATTAGTGCTAATGGCAGTGGTAGTGGTCTAATAGGAATTGCTAGTGACTCAAGTTTATGTACATGCAAACTAATGTGTCACCATCACGACATGTGAGAAATACTATAATTTCGTCTGCTACCACCGCCATTACCTACCATTACCACCAATCGGAACGCACCTTCACACTTTTTACACCCAATAACACGTGTCATTTGGACGGTGTACCCGGTGTCAACGGAGTACAATATCCGAACGCAGCTTTAATCGACATATCTGTCTAGTTCTAATAGTTTTATTTTAATGCAGACATAGCCGATCTCGATCAAATAGAATCTCATGCAGATAAACTATTAATTTTATATATAGTATGATAAAGTCATGTGCCTGGCCACATCAGATTTTTATAACTACGTACGAGCATTTCTAAAAATAGTTATATACATTTTCTCAGTGGTGTCATTTTTCAGAAACTCCATAAAATCAAAAAAATCTGATGTGACCAGGCACATGACTTTATCATACTATATACAGGGTGTTCTTCAATATCATGTAAATACGAAAAGGGGTAATTCTTTGGCTTATTTAATGACTAAAAGTTCATACAAACATAGGTCCGCAAACGATTTGTTGCCGATCTACAGGGTGTTGAAATTTCAAGATTATTTTAATTTTTTCTTATAGCTCTTGTATCCTAATTTTAATTCTTTTAACAGTTGGTGGCGAATTAAATGTCAAAATAAATACAAACAAAAGGTCTAAATCAAGCCAAGGCATACTAGACCAATTATTTTAAAAAAATTTATTTCATCTAGCGAAACACAGAAAAGCTTTTATTTTTTTTCTCGGTAACGGTAGTAAATACGAAAAAACTACAAAAGATTAAAATGCTTTAAAACAAAACATAAAATGCATTTTGTATTTTAGAATCCACCAGCGACGCACCGAAAAAAGTTCATGGGGAGAAAAGGGGGCATAACCCCTGAAAAAATATCTCCCTGTAGATTCTTAAAACCATTTGGTATGCCCAATGATGTAAGTCCTACAGCGTAAACCATATTCCAAATTAGAGCTAAATATCTCAAAAACGACAAGAGCTATAAAGAAAAAACTACAAAAATCTTGAAATTTCAACACCCTGTAGATCGGCAACGAAGCGTTTGCGGTCCTATGTTTACATGAATTTTTAGTCATTAAATAAGCCAAAGAATTACACCTTTTCGTATTTACATGATATTGTACAACTGTATACGGTTCCTTCTTAGATCTTCGATCTTCGATCTTCGTATGACGGAATTGCCCGACTGTTCAATATCCGAACGCAGCCTATATTGACAGTAGTATTTTCAAAACATTAGCGTTTGACACTAGCTACTGTCATTAGAATCAAAAAATGTACCAAAAAATGTCATATACACAAATTATAGAAAATTTCCTCTCCTTTAATTTATTATTTAACTATTTTGACGATATTACACAAATAGCGGCTCATTTGCAAAATCTTCGAAAAATGATAAAAGTAAACCACCAGTTCCATTGGACCCTTTTCAACAGAAAGCTTTTCAGCTCTAAGTTTGGTTATAAAGCTTCTAAATATGAAATTTTGTCCCGATACCTTTAGTAGTTTCTCCGGAATAGTCGCCACAAAAACGGGTACACACACACACACACACACACACACATACACACACACACACACACAGACATTTTTTTGTACCTTGGTCAAAAATGTTCAGGGGACCCGAAAAGACATATTTCCGCTAAAATCTCAAAAATTTTTTTGGCACGATTACAATACTTTACATACTGCCTATGATAAAGTAAAAAGGCCATTTTTAGGTGAATATATTTGCTAGTGAATACTATACACTTATCTTTCTGATGTGTACTATCAGCTATGATAATGAGGGAAATTGTTACGTAGGTTTTAGTCCACCGGTATCTCAACCAGAATGTATTTTGAACAGTTCGTTCGTTTTATATGACCAATCTCAGAACAAATATGAATGAAAATCAGTGTGTATTTTCGTTAAACAATAATTGTTACGTAACACATTACTTTGAAATCCAATATACAAAAATCTGATGTGGCCAGATACATGACTTTATCATACTATTTATAAAATTAATAGTTTAGCTGCATGAGATTTTATTTGATCGAGATCGGCCATGTCTGCATTAAAATAAAAATAGTTGAACTAGACAGATATGTCGAGAGTTGGGATATTGTCCTCCGTTGACACCGGGTACACCGTCCAAATGACACTTCCGTGTAAAGGACCAAGTATAGTGACGTGACCGCACCGTAATAACGTGTCGTAAAAAGATCAATGTACATAATTTCCACTCCGCGATTATAGCGACGCTCCGTAAACCGTAAAGTTCGTTCTCGACCGGAACTAATTTCATCCCCTGCGTGTTATGTCTTACGTTTTCCGGCGTATGCGCGCGTATGACGCCGTCTGTACGTGTACCGGCGAGTGAATAGCAGTTTCCAGTAAGTTGCAGGTTAACTTTTTTTTTTATTAATTAACAGCACCTCATAGGTACTTGTGTATAACAGCTAGTCTGATGACAATCTAGCTAAATTAATCTAACCTAAATTGCTACGTATAAAAAGTGTTCGATATTAAGTGTTCCCTATTGGTGTAATTAAATTTAGTTTGGATGCTGACGCTTTAAACTTCACACACTGCACGTTGCTCTGCTTTGGTCACCTATCACTCACATAACACTGTGCTCTGCTTTTTTAACATCACTTCACCAACTCATAAGGTTTAGTTCTTTTGAGTCTTCGCACACTGTCACAATTGTCAAGAAGCTGGATTGCCTCAAAATTCGTGTGCTGGAGAAGTCTGTTCTGATGATTCTCTGCAAACTTTCCAATTTCGTTGGTTACTAATTCCATCTTCAGATCCCTGTGGAGATTTCTGTTTCTTATATACCAAGGTGCACACACGATGTTTCTTAGCACCTTATTTTGGAAGCGTTAAATGATGGTGATATTGCTTGGCTTAGTGCAGCCCCACAGTTGGATACCATAGGTCCAGACAGGTTTAAGTATCTGCTTGTAAAGTAGGAGTTTATTATATGTCGACAAAGCCGACTTCCTACCAATAAGCCAGTAGATTTTCTTGTATCTTATGCCCAATTCTTCTCGTTTCTTTTTAACGTGTGCTTTCCAGCGAAGCTTGGTGTCCAGCGTCATACCGAGGTATTTTGCGGTGTTCGAGTAGGGTACGGTGGTGTTATTTATTTTCACTGGAACGTATTGTATTCGCTTATTGGTAAAATTTATGTGAACGGATTTGGTTTCGTTCAATGAAATTAGCCATCGTTGCATCCAATAACTAATATTGTTGACAGCATTCTGCAGTTTTAGCGTTGCTCCTTCAACATTTGTATCTACTGCCATGATAGCAGTATCATCAGCAAAAGTGGCAACGGTAACACCATCTGGTTACGGAAGATCATTTGTGTAAAGAAGGTAAAGAATTGGGCCAAGTACACTACCCTGTGGTACTCCATCTTTAACACTTTTGAGAATTGAGTACTCATTATCTTGCTTTATACGGAAGTATCTGTTAGAAAGGTATGATTTTAATAGTTGGCTATACTCGAAGGGTAGTATCCGTTCCAGCTTATAGAGTAGGCCTTCGTGCCAAACTTCGAAGGCTTTTGCCACATCCAGGAATATAGAGGAGCATACCTTTTTTTCTTCTAAAGTTCGTTCTATTATCATTGTTATTCTGTGCACCTGATCAATTGTCGAATGTTTGTTTCTGAATCCAAACTGATGAGCGGGTATAATGGTTCTTTCATCTAAGATTAGCTTCAGTCGTTTTGCAAGTAGTTTTTCAAACAGTTTTGACAATGTAGTAAATAAATATATAAATATATATATTATATATAAATATATAAACATAGTAAAGGAATTGGCCTGTAGGAGCATTTGGTGGTTTTCCTAGCTTGGGAATCATCACTACCTCCGCAGTTTTCCAAACAGTTGGCACATATTTAAGCCTAAATGCGGCGTTACAGAGATTTGTTATCTTAACTATGGCTTTTTTAGGTAATTTTTTTTAAATTGTAACGAGCTTCGTCGGATCGGAGCTCCGGTTACACAATAACATATGCTAAGATATTTCTCCCTGTAGAAGGTAGCTCTTTATGATTTTGGGTTCCTTAACACAAAACAAACTTCCTTGGTAAACGAAAGAAATAAATATATTCGATAACCTGTACATAAGAAAATAAACATGTGTTGCAAAAAAAAAATAATATCAATAACAAACAGAAATTCTACGGACGGTATCTATACTTGTTACGCTAGCGGCGGGGGCCAACTGTAACTACTGCCAGGCCCTCAACAATGTATTACGCTAGCGGCGGGGGCCAACTGTAATAATCGTATCTCGGGTTAGTGTCTACCACGCTAGCGGCGGGGGCCAACTGTGGTAGTCACACGGTTCCAAGTAAGATGCTACGTCAGCGGCCAGGGCCAACTGTAACATCTACGAGGCGTCGGGGCAAAGTATCACGCTAGCGGCGGGGGCCAACTGTGATAATTGCATCGTTCAAGGAGATTTACCTGGCTAGCGATCGGGATGCCAACTCAAGCGTATCTGATCTCTAAGCGCGAATGCCTCGGCTTTTATAGCCGCAAAAGTTGGTGGGAGACGCCCCACCATCGACGGAAACTCGATACGGAACATGTTTACTTCGGCGAGTTTTTGATGCAAAGAAAATAGTAGAAATAATAAAAATAACTTGATACAAAACAAACTGCTTACTTCTACATATACGAGGTGACGGAAACTAGTTACAAGACCAGTTTATTTTAACTAGTTTCCGTTGTAAAGGAACATAGTGGAAATAATGAAACCTAATTCTTGATATAAAACAAAATTAACTATTTATTTTAACGAATTTGATAGAAATTCGTTACACCATCCCCACGTCGGAGAAGTCTGGCCCGGTCGGAAAAAACAAGTCGGCACTTATAAGCGTCACTAGCGCGAGGGGGATAAGCGTCACTTTCGCCGGGGGAAAACGCATCACTGTTGCGGGGGACTCACGGCGCTTTTCCAAGGCATCATCATGTAATAAACGCTGCCGTCCTTTTCTTGATGAACTCTACTTTCGGTTCCCGATAGCACCAGCCAGGGGGAGCTGGGCGTCGTTCGGGGCTGGTCCGGGAATTTTGAGCCAACATTGCTGATGGTGGCGTGGATGGGTTCCCGGAGGGTGGAGTAGACCACCCTGGAAATGTGTCTTGCCGGCCTTCCATCGTCTCTGTAGACTCTTCCAGGCTGGGTGTACGGGGTTTTTCGGGTATTGCTGACATCTCGATTTACTGTAACAAATTGGAAGTATAAACATTGATTCGGCTATTTTATCGGGATTGCGGTATTTTCTAGGAACTGGTTAGGGTTTACAATCGGCGTTGTCATGGACATCCCTCGGTCATCACTGTCGCGGGAGAACCGAGGCGCTTCAACAAGACACCATCGCAAAAGCATCTGGCCGCGGTGGTCTCCTCTTCTTCCTATATTTACTTTTCCCATCACTCGCTTCTCGTCACCTGAGTCCTTCGCCTTATCTTCTTCTTTGTCGTTTTTCCTCTGTTATCCTTCTTCTCGTCACGTAAGTCGATCGCCTTATTTTCTTCTTTGTCGTCTTTACCTCTGTTATCCTTCTTCTCGTCACCTAAGTCCGCCGCCTTATCTCCTCCTCTGTCGTCTTTCTCCTGTTCACTACCATTTGGCTTCACTTCTTCATTATTTATTTATTATTTATTTATTATTTATTTATTATTTATTTATTATTTATTTATTATTTATTTATTATTTAATTATTATTTATTTATTATTTATTTATTATTTATTTATTATTTATTTATTATTTATTTATTATTTATTTATTATTTATTTATTATTTATTTATTATTTATTTATTATTTATTTATTATTTATTTATTATTTATTTATTATTTATTTATTATTTATTTATTATTTATTTATTATTTATTTATTATTTATTTATTATTTATTTATTATTTATTTATTATTTATTTATTATTTATTTATTATTTATTTATTATTTATTTATTATTTATTTATTATTTATTTATTATTTATTTATTATTTATTTATTATTTATTTATTATTTATTTATTATTTATTTATTATTTATTTATTATTTATTTATTATTTATTTATTATTTATTTATTATTTATTTATTATTTATTTATTATTTATTTATTATTTATTTATTATTTATTTATTATTTATTTATTATTTATTTATTATTTATTTATTATTTATTTATTATTTATTTATTATTTATTTATTATTTATTTATTATTTATTTATTATTTATTTATTATTTATTTATTATTTATTTATTATTTATTTATTATTTATTTATTATTTATTTATTATTTATTTATTATTTATTTATTATTTATTTATTATTTATTTATTATTTATTTATTATTTATTTATTATTTATTTATTATTTATTTATTATTTATTTATTATTTATTTATTATTTATTTATTATTTATTTATTATTTATTTATTATTTATTTATTATTTATTTATTATTTATTTATTATTTATTTATTATTTATTTATTATTTATTTATTATTTATTTATTATTTATTTATTATTTATTTATTATTTATTTATTATTTATTTATTATTTATTTATTATTTATTTATTATTTATTTATTATTTATTTATTATTTATTTATTATTTATTTATTATTTATTTATTATTTATTTATTATTTATTTATTATTTATTTATTATTTATTTATTATTTATTTATTATTTATTTATTATTTATTTATTATTTATTTATTATTTATTTATTATTTATTTATTATTTATTTATTATTTATTTATTATTTATTTATTATTTATTTATTATTTATTTATTATTTATTTATTATTTATTTATTATTTATTTATTATTTATTTATTATTTATTTATTATTTATTTATTATTTATTTATTATTTATTTATTATTTATTTATTATTTATTTATTATTTATTTATTATTTATTTATTATTTATTTATTATTTATTTATTATTTATTTATTATTTATTTATTATTTATTTATTATTTATTTATTATTTATTTATTATTTATTTATTATTTATTTATTATTTATTTATTATTTATTATTATTTATTTATTATTTATTTATTATTTATTTATTATTTATTTATTATTTATTTATTATTTATTTATTATTTATTTATTATTTATTTATTATTTATTTATTATTTATTTATTATTTATTTATTATTTATTTATTATTTATTTATTATTTATTTATTATTTATTTATTATTTATTTATTATTTATTTATTATTTATTTATTTTTTATTTATTATTTATTTATTATTTATTTATTATTTATTTATTATTTATTTATTATTTATTTATTATTTATTTATTATTTATTTATTATTTATTTATTATTTATTTATTATTTATTTATTATTTATTTATTATTTATTTATTATTTATTTATTATTTATTTATTATTTATTTATTATTTATTTATTATTTATTTATTATTTATTTATTATTTATTTATTATTTATTTATTATTTATTTATT
>OZ014509.1:40051265-40144970 GCA_963966075.1 Aphodius sticticus | reverse complement strand
CTCATGACGACGGCTAACTGGTTACTGATATTAAAAAAAACATTCCCAAATAATTTATACCACCGGTGTCCACCGCCGTGTCAACTTTACCATTATAACGAAATAAATGCGTTAAACGAATGTCTTATGTTTTATTTCATAGATTAAGCAGTGATAATATAAGAGTGAACGGTAAGTATATTAAAACACTGATGGTGACGTCACTATTTGTATGCGTGCTCAAACATGTACAAAGTATACAGGGTCTGTATAATTTATTCAGGGTCTGTATGCATCTAAAATTTTAAATAACCACTCTTAATTTACATGCAATTATTTGCATAAGCGATTATCATTTTAAATTCGCATATTAAATTTTGCTCTCTAAAATTATTTTGACATCTGAACTGAGTTTGTCCTCTAAAATAATTATTTCTATAGTTTTTAGTAATAATAATAATAATAATAATCAGTTTATTGTTCAAACAGTAACACAATGAAGACAATTCAATTAAGTATGTGTATTGTTAATATTTATTTCTGTTTCTGCGGACACAGCATTTATTTGCGGATGACGACCTCTGCTAAACTCGCGCTGAGGTTGCAAATAATTGTTCGCTGGCGTATTACCATTTCCGTAATTTTGGTTCTGTCTTTGATAGGGTTTTATACAGGGTCTGTCTGCAGATCTGTATAATTTATTCGGGGTCTGTATGCATCTAAAATTTTAAATAACCACTCTTAATTTACGTGCAATTATTTGCATAAATGATTATGATTTTAAATTAGCATATTAAATTAACCGGCTGCCATCTATTGGTGAAGTGCCGAACTATTATTTCAGCATGGTTCACAACCTCATTGGTGAAGTGCCAAACTATTATTTCAGCATGGTTCACAACCTCAGTATGTAGTTCGGTAATTGGTCGGTAGATGGCGCTCTCGGTACAATTTAATTTATTAAATAAATGTGTTCAAGAAGATGGAGTCGTTTAAAATATGGCGGTCGGTCGACATGCCGTTTTAGCGCGTGGGGTTGGTACGTCTGGGGTTGGCGGACCTGGGGTTGACGCGAAAATTTGAAATTTTTAAGGTTGGCGGAAAAAATTTGAATTTTATCGGTTCGGGCGATCGGCGTTCGGTCATCATCGGGTAAGATGGTGCGCGCGAAATTCAAATCCGAATAAATCTGATGCGAAAATTTGAATTTGATCGGTTTGCGCATGCGTGGGAATGTTGACGCGAAAATTTGAATTTTTTAAGGTTGGCGGGAAAAATTTGAATTTTATCGGTTCGGGTGCGCTCGGCGTTCGGTCATCATCGGGTAAGATACGGCTGGCGGAAAAATTTGAATTTTATCGTAAATTTCAATACCGGTAGCGCCATCTATTGGTGATTACGCTCGAAAATAAAAACCGTAGTGCGTTCTCTCTCTAGCATCGATGGTTCTCTCTCTAACATCGACTTGACTTCGTTCGGGTGCGCCTGGTTTGAGTCGGGTGGCGTCGGTGTGGCGGTGTGGCGGCGTTGAAAGTGCCATTTATTATCTACTCTACTGCCGTAATACTGCAAAGTTTCGGCGGACAGAGTATAGTGTCTGATTTAAAGATTAAACAGTCAGTAATATTACGCTGGATATAAAACATTTCTAAAAACAGTCTGCATCTGTAGTTATTCTCGCGATCAATAACCTCCGTTTGTCCACAATTTATGACGTGTATTAGTATCGGTCTTATGCAATGCTAAAGGTGATTTTAGCCATTGGCTAATTTGGCCGTAATATTTCAAAGCACGGTCGCCACGGGGTATGCAATCAATAACATTGGATTGCAGTGGCTGAGCGGTTTTATGGTTGGCGTTCGAAAAGATTTCGCCAATACTTTTCCGACAACACGAAAACCGTCGTTCTAGAAGATAGTAACTAACTTGATGGACAGATTGATAATCAGCGTCAGTTTCTTGTATCTCACAAGGGGTGCACTACAATCGTCATCCGTGTCATACTGATGAAAGGGGGTGTTATAAATGACGTGAATTAATCATTTTGGGTATCTAAGGTTCTTATTTGTGAAGGAGATGTCGCCAATACATACTACCCGGTCCCTCATCGCCAGCAAAGTGCTAATTTTCTGGTTAATAGAGTGGCTGGAGTGAAAATTGATATACCTGCCTGAGGCAGTGGGTTTCATGTAGAGGTCCAAAAGAATCTTATTGGATATTGGTTCACGTATCACCATATTTTCATAGCATTGCATAAGAGCGATACTAAATTAACGAAGAATAACTGCGATGTTGCTTTACGCGAGGCTGGCAGCAACACGTCATAAATTGGGAACAAACGGAGGTATTGCTCGCGAGAATAACCACAGATACAGATTGTTTTTAGAAAAGTTTTATATCCAGCGTACTGCCTGTTTAAACTTTAAATTAGACACTAGTCAGCTGAGTCGTATTTATTATTTCCTTATTAATTATAATTTTAAAAATTCACGCTAGTCGGTTCGTTCTGGTGTTGGTAGCCCGGCAACTTCGGAGTGATGTAGATTCGCTGAAACTTCATGTTTGTTGTTCACAGCTGTTCCCTGCAAGAATGGCCGCATGTGCGGTCTACATAATTTTGTAAATTGTTTAGTGTGATTGTTTGAGTTATTTACCTTGTGATCATTGTTGATATGTTTTGCGCTGGGCCTCTTCGTACATGCAGATGATTCCTTTGCACAGGCCAACTTCTCAGAACTATGGTTGTAAGTTTGTTCATTGATGTTTGTTCATTACTGTTAGAAGACAGGATTTTTGTGTATATCAGTAGATATATAAGGGCACTTCTCGATCCACCGCCACACCGCCAATTTACATAGGAAGCTACCCCCACCACTTTTCCGCACGAAGACGACCGAGCCCAAGTCAGCCGATCTGCCGAGCGCGGCCGAACGCAGTAGTTCGGTCGCTCACCGATAGATGGCGCGTGAGCTCGGTCAGTACACGTAGTTCGGGAACTTCACCAATAGATGGCGCTACAAAATTTAAATTTACTAAAAATTTAAAATTTTCGCGTCAACCCCAGGTCCGCCAACCCCAGACGTACCAACCCCACGCGCTAAAACGGCATGTCGACCGACCGCCATATTTTAAACGACGCCATTTTTTTGAGCAGAATTATTTAATATATTAAATTGTGCCGAGGAGCGCCATCTACCGACCAATTACCGAACTACATACTGAGGTTGGGAACCACGCTGAAATTATAATAGTTCGGCACTTCACCAATAGATGGCAACCGGTTAATTTAATATGCGAATTTAAAATGATAATCATTTATGCAAATAATTGTATGTATATTAAGAGTGGTTATTTAAAATTTTAGATGCATACAGACCCTGAATAAATTATACAGATCTGCATACAGACCCTGTATATTATTTAATATATTAAATTGTACCGAGGAGCGCCATCTACCGACCAATTACCGAACTACATACCAAGGTTGGAATCCACGCTGAAATAATAATAGTTCGGCACTTCACCAATAGATGGCGGTTAATTTAATATGCGAATTTAATATGATAATCGTTTATGCAAATAATTGCATGTAAATTAAGAGTGGTTATTTAAAATTTTAGATGCATACAGACCCTGAAGAAATTATACAGACCCTGTATACTTTGTACATGTTTGAACACGCATACAAATGATGACGTCACCATCAGTGTTTTAATATACTTACCGTTCACTCTTATATTATCACTGCTTAATCTATGAAATAAAACATAAGAAATTCGTTTAACGCATTTATTTCGTTATAATGGTAAAGTTGACACGGCGGTGGACACCAGGATTCAATCCCTTCCAAATTGAAAATGTGTGGTTAAGGATAAATTTCATTTCTTTGACAAAAATAAACGTGTTTTTAAACCAAACAAAATAGTTACTTTAAAGGAAAGTAACTTTTTTATGCAAATGATTTGAATTAATAATTTGCTGAATAATTTGCTAATAATTTGCACTTAATAATTTGCTGAACCCCAAAAAATTCAAATTTTCCCGCCAACCCCCAAAAATTCAAATTTTCCCGCCAACCTCCAAAAATTCAAATTTTCCCGCCAAGCCCAAAAAAAATCAAATTTTCCCGCCAACCCCAAAAACTTCAAATTTTCCCGCCAACCCCAAAAATTCAAATTTTCCCGCCACCCCCAAATAATTCAAATTTTCCCGCCAACCCCAAAAAATTCAAATTTTCCCTCCAAATTCTACGCCACCATACTGCGCATGCGTGACGACTCAAACCGAGCGCGCCCGAACGCTGGAACCTGGAGTGTATGACTCACACGTCGCTGTTAGAGAGAGAACGCACTGCGATTTTTATTTTCAAGCGTAAGGCATGCGCAAACCGATCAAATTCAAATTTTCGCATCAGATTTATTCGGATTTGAATTTCGCGCGCACCATCTTACCCGATGATGACCGAGCACCGATCGCCCGAACCGATAAAATTCAAATTTTTCCCGCCAACCTTAAAAAATTCAAATTTTCGCGTCAACCCCGGGTCCACCCACCCCAGACGTACCAACCCCACGCACTAAAACGGCATGCCGACCGGCCGTCATATTTTAAACGACGTCATCTTCTTGAGCAGACATCTTTTTAGGTTAAAATTATACTTCTTACGGAATTTTAGAGTAATACAAGTAGATTATGTTAAAATAACTCTTGCAATTTACTCGCGGTATAAATTTTAAAGTTTTAAATCAAGTTTTCGCGCTAAATTTATTCGGTCTAATTTAAAAATTCTACAGAGCATGCGCGAACCGACCAAATTAAAACTTTCGCGCCATTAAGGATAAATTTCAAAGTTTAAACCGTCATGACGTCACCATCAACAGTGGTTTAATATACTTACCGTTTACTTTTAAATTATTACTGCTTAATCTATGAAATAAAACATAAGAAATTCGTGGTTCAGACCCTGTATACAGACCCTGTATACAGACCCTGTATATTGACCCTCATTTGACCCTCCGAGACCCTCATTTGACCCTCCGAGACCCTCATTTGACCCTCCGAGACCCTCATTTGACCCTCCGAGACCCTCATTTGACCCTCCGAGACCCTCATTTGACCCTCCGAGACCCTCATTTGACCCTCCGAGACCCTCATTTGACCCTCCGAGACCCTCATTTGACCCTCCGAGACCATCATTTGACCCTCCGAGACCCTCATTTGACCCTCCGAGACCCTCATTTGACCCTCCGAGACCCTCATTTGACCCTCCGAGACCCTCATTTGATCCTCCGAGACCCTCATTTACCTAGTAGTAGATAATAAATGGCACTTTCAGGCCCGCCACACCGCCACACCGACGCCACCCGACCCACACCGGGCGTCCCCGAACGAACTGAAGTCGATGTTAGAGAGAGAACCATCGATGCTAGAGACAGAACGCACTACGATTTTATTTTCGAGCGTAATCACCAATAGATGGCGCTACCGGTATTGGAATTTATTAAAAATTTCAAATTTTCGCAACCCCAGGTCCGCCAACCCCAGACGTACCAACCCCACGCGCTAAAACGACATGTCGACCGACCGCCATATTTTAAACGACGTCATCTTCTTGAGCAGAATTATTTAATATATTAAATTGTGCCGAGGAGCGCCATCTACCGACCAATTACCGAACTACATACCGAGGTTGGGAACCACGCTGAAATTATAATAGTTCGGCACTTCACCAATAGATGGTGGTTAATTTAATATGCGAATTTAATATGATAATCGTTTATGCAAATAATTGCATGTAAATGAAATGTGCCGATACGCAGGTGTGAAAATAGGACGCCGCCTAAGACATATCAAATTACAGTCGGTCCTTGACCTCAGCAAGTAGTATCAACTTCTGCATGAGGTGGGAATGAAATTAAGTGGAAATTTTGTGGTTTAAATCTTTAGTATAAATAGGTGTAGCACAAGCATTTGAATTTTTAGTCTTCAATTAGAAACACTTCGTTACCTACATCCTACAAAAATGCAGTCTTCTTCAAGCCAACAACTAAATACAATCGGTTTGTGCGCTCAATTACCGAGGAAAGCACTCAGTGATTTGGAAATCAACGCCGCCTCTCCCATTAAAGCTGCACGGAGGATTACAACGACGAAATGGCCTTCAGTGTTGGTGGAAATTGAATCTGCGCCCCCGTTTGTGGTGTTTTTACCCTCGAGGATTGCTGCCATTATTACGGAGCAGCAAATTGATGCGTTATCAAACATGTGTCTGGTGTACCGAGGGGTTAAAAGTGTCGGTAAGAGTTTGCCGGCACAACTCGTTGAATTTATTGATAAATCTATTATTTAAGTATGTAAATGCATCTTAATGTATCTCATAAATAACCGTTTGCAATAAAATGTGTAAAATCTGAATATCTTGTTTTATTTAATAATTTTATTTTAATTAGCGTAGATAATATTTGTTTTAAAGCTCCCGATATAAACAAATCAATTTCAAAGGTAAGTAAGTAAAATTCTAGCTGTTTTAAAACACTTTTCAAATAATGTGAACGTCATCTACAATCTCTCAGTGGTCGCGTTCACAACTAAGTGGGTTGGATGAGATTTCAGAAAGTATCTCATTCCCATTCATAATATGTGATGCGGAAAGCGAAAAAGGACCAGTTGTCGGCAAAGATATCAACTTTGTTTTAGTGTAAAAATATTCATAATTTACTCTTTTACTAAGAAAAAACAATAACTCAAATTTGAATTTTTGAGACAACTGATCCCTTTTTGCTTTCCGCATCACATATATTAAATTTAAATTCGCCTTTGACAAATTTCAATACCGAAAAATATGCCAATTGACGCTCCCGTGTCCAGTAAAAATAATAGTTCTTCATGTCGCTGACGTATCCTAATATAATTTAAATAACTAGTTGAAATCACGTATTCTACATTATTATTCGCAAAAAAACTTATGTTCTGTATGTGTATTGTTAATATTTATATCTGTTTCTGCGGACACAGCATTTACTTGTGGAGCACGACTGACGACGGTGATCCCGATTTGTAAACGATCCTCTTAGCGCATCCATTTATCCTCTTAGCGCCTCCATTTATACTCTTAGCGCCTCCATTATACAGGTCTGTATACAGACCCTGTATAATCACAACAGACCCCGTATACAGACCCTGTATACAGACCCTGTATAATCACAACAGACCCTGTATATAGACCCTGTATAATCACAACAGACCCTGTATAATCACAACAGACCCTGTATAAACACAACAGACCCTGTATACAGACCCTGTATATTGACCCTCATTTGACCCACCGCGACCCTCATTTTGGGTTGGGATGAGTTGGGTTTGGTTGGGCGCGCCCAACCAAACCCAACCTATCCCAATTATTTATGAGATACATTAAGATGCATTTACATACTTAAATAATAGATTTATCAATAAATTCAACGAGTTGTGCCGGCAAACTCTTACCGACACTTTTAACCCCTCGGTACACCAGACACATGGTTGATAACGCATCAATTTGCTGCTCCGTAATAATGGCAGCAATCCTCGAGGGTAAAAATACCACAAACGGGGGCGCAGATTCAATTTCCACCAATACTGAAGGCCATTTCGTCGTTGTAATCCTCCGTGCAGCTTTCATGGGATAGGCGGCGTTGATTTCCAAATCACTGAGTGCTTTCCTCGGTAATTGAGCGCACAAACCGATTGTATTTAGTTGTTGGCTTGAAGAAGACTGCATTTTTGTAGGATGTAGGTAACGAAGTGTTTCTAATTGAAGACTAAAAATTCAAATGCTTGTGCTACACCTATTTATACTAAAGATTTAAACCACAAAATTTCCACTTAATTTCATTCCCACCTCATGCAGAAGTTGATACTACTTGCTGAGTTCAAGGACCGACTGTAATTTGATATGTCTTAGGCGGCGTCCGATTTTCACACCTGTGTATCGGCACATTTCATTTACATGCAATTATTTGCATAAACGATTATCATATTAAATTCGCATATTAAATTAACCACCATCTATTGGTGAAGTGCCGAACTATTATAATTTCAGCGTGGTTCCCAACCTCGGTATGTAGTTCGGTAATTGGTCGGTAGATGGCGCTCCTCGGCACAATTTAATATATTAAATAATTCTGCTCAAGAAGATGACGTCGTTTAAAATATGGCGGTCGGTCGACATGTCGTTTTAGCGCGTGGGGTTGGTACGTCTGGGGTTGGCGGACCTGGGGTTGCGAAAATTTGAAATTTTTAATAAATTCCAATACCGGTAGCGCCATCTATTGGTGATTACGCTCGAAAATAAAATCGTAGTGCGTTCTCTCTCTAGCATCGATGGTTCTCTCTCTAACATCGACTTCACTTCGTTCGGGGACGCCCGGTGTGGGTCGGGTGGCGTCGGTGTGGCGGTGTGGCGGGCCTGAAAGTGCCATTTATTATCTACTACTAGGTAAATGAGGGTCTCGGAGGATCAAATGAGGGTCTCGGAGAGTCAAATGAGGGTCTCGGAGGGTCAAATGAGGGTCTCGGAGGGTCAAATGAGGGTCTCGGAGGGTCAAATGAGGGTCTCGGAGGGTCAAATGAGGGTCTCGGAGGGTCAAATGAGGGTCTCGGAGGGTCAAATGAGGGTCTCGGAGGGTCAAATGAGGGTCTCGGAGGGTCAAATGAGAGTCTCGGAGGGTCAAATGAGGGTCTCGGAGGGTCAAATGAGGGTCTCGGAGGGTCAAATGAGGGTCTCGGAGGGTCAAATGAGGGTCTTGGAGGGTCAAATGAGGGTCTCGGAGGGTCAAATGAGGGTCTCGGAGGGTCAAATGAGGGTCTCGGCGGGTCAAATGAGGGTCAATATACAGGGTCTGTATACAGGGTCTGTTGTGATTATACAGGGTCTGTATACAGGGTCTGAACCACGAATTTCTTGTTTTATTTCATAGACTAAGCAGTAATAATTTAAAAGTAAACGGTAAGTATATTAAACCACTGTTGATGGTGACGTCATGACGGTTTAAACTTTGAAATTTATCCTTAATGGCGCGAAAATTTTAATTTGGTCGGTTCGCGCATGCTCTGTAGAATTTTAAAATTAGACCGAATAAATTTAGCGCGAAAACTTGATTTAAAACTTTAAAATTTATACCGCGAGCAAATTTCAAGAGGTATTTTAACATAATCTACTTTTATTACTCTAAAATTCCGTAAGAAGTATAATTTTAACCTAAGAAGATGTCTGCTCAAGAAGATGACGTCGTTTAAAATATGACGGCCGGTCGGCATGCCGTTTTAGCGCGTGGGGTTGGTACGTCTGGGGTTGGTGGACCTGGGGATGACGCGAAAATTTGAATTTTTTAAGGTTGGCGGGAAAAATTTGAATTTTATCGGTTCGGGCGATCGGTGCTCGGTCATCATCGGGTAAGATGGTGCGTGCGAAATTCAAATCCGATTAAATCTGATGCGAAAATTTGAATTTGATCGGTTTGCGCATGCCTTACGCTTGAAAATAAAAATCGCAGTGCGTTCTCTCTCTAACAGCGACGTGTGAGTCATACACTCCAGGTTCCAGCGTTCGGGCGCGCTTGGTTTGAGTCGTCACGCATGCGCAGTATGGTGGCGTAGAATTTGGAGGGAAAATTTGAATTTTTTGGGGTTGGCGGGAAAATTTGAATTTTTTGGGGCTGGCGGGAAAATTTGAATTTTTTGGGGGTTGGCGGGAAAATTTGAATTTTTTGGGGTTGGCGGGAAAATTTGAATTTTTTGGGGTTGACGGGAAAATTTGGAAAATTTGAATTTTTTAAGGTTACCAGGGAAAATTTGAATTTTTTGGGGTTGGCGGGAAAATTTGAATTTTTTTGGGGTTGGCGGGAAAATTTGAATTTTTTTGGGGTTGGCGGGAAAATTTGAATTTTTTTGGGGTTGGCGGGAAAATTTGAATTTTTGGGGGTTGGCGGGAGAATTTGAATTTTTTGGGGGTTGGCGGGAAAATTTGAATTTTTGGGGGTTGGCGGAAAAATTTGAATTTTTTGGGGTTCAGCAAATTATTAAGTGATATAATTCAAATCATTTGCATAAAAAAGTTACTTTCCTTTAAAGTAACTATTTTGTTTGGTTTAAAAACACGTTTATTTTTGTCAAAGAAATGAAATTTATCCTTAAACACACATTATCAATTTGGAAGGGATTGAATCCTGGTGTCCACCGCCGTGTCAACTTTACCATTATAACGAAATAAATGCGTTAAACGAATTTCTTATGTTTTATTTCATAGATTAAGCAGTGATAATATAAGAGTGAACGGTAAGTATATTAAAACACTGATGGTGACGTCATCATTTGTATGCGTGTTCAAACATGTACAAAGTATACAGGGTCTGTATAATTTATTCAGGGTCTGTATGCATCTAAAATTTTAAATAACCACTCTTAATTTACATGCAATTATTTGCATAATAATAATAATAATAATAGTTTATTGGCGTTTAAGATACAAAGATATGTATATACACAAGTCAAAGATAGGTACAATAAATACAATATCAAAATAAATTCTTACGTCCTATTAGATATTACAACCACAAACAATGTCAACCCTGACAAAAACATAATTTTAAACTAACATTACACTGAAACAAAACAGTCGGTATATTCCTGAATACTGTAAAAAGCATTCTGCAATAAAAAGGTTTTCACCGAGTTTTTAAATCTTTCAGAGTTTAAGGTCTTTACGTGGGTTGGAAGTACATTGTAAAACTTTATACCATAAAAATTAGCAGCATGTCTGCTACTCTTCAATCTGTGGAATGGTACATGGAGATGTGACCGCGATCGTGTATTGTGTCCATGGATATCAGAATTTATGCTGTAGTCAGACAGATTATCCTTCACCCAGGTCACAGCTCTCAGAATATAAAGACAGGGAAACGTCAGTATTTTTAAGCGGATATACAGTTCTCTGCAATCCTGTCTATATCCGAATCCTCCAATCACTCTCACAGCTCGGCGCTGAAGGCCAAAAATACGCTGCGCTGAAGACGAGTGACCCCATGCTAACACGGCATATTCGATCTTGGACTGGATTAGCGCAAAGTAGGCCGAACGGAGTGTCGGAAACGACAGACTATTTGACAAATTACGCAACAGATATACACTCCTACACACACCAACCGACACACTCTCAACATGCAAATCCCACCGGAGGCATGGGTCCAAAACAACACCAAGAAACGTCACCGATTCCTCATTTATACGATCCACAGGACGCAAGGTGAATATCATTTGCTTTGTCTTGTCGTTGTTTAGTGACAAATCATTCGCAGCATACCAGTCCTCAGCAATTCTGCGTGAAGCCTCCATTGAGACGACAGCCTGGTCTAATTTAATACTATTAAAAGACAGTGTGGTGTCGTCAGCAAACAAAACAGCCTTATCACAGGGAACACAAGAAACAAAGTCATTAACGTACAACAAATACAAAAGCGGGCCCAAAACAGAACCTTGCGGAACCCCGCAAGTGACCGGAAGGCTGCCAGAAACCACGCCGCCAAACCACACCATCTGCGACCGGTCCGACAAAAATGATAAAATAAATTCACATGCCGCCCCAGAGAAATTATACAACCTCAACTTCTTCCCAAGCAGATCATGATTTACTCGGTCGAAAGCCTTCGACAAGTCACAAAACAGGGCGACGTTATATTTTCCACTCTCAAAACAGTCAACGCAGTTGTCCAGAAAGTACATAATTGCGTGAGTAGTGGATCGTCCTTTTCTAAAACCAAACTGTTCCCTACAAAATAATGAGTATCTCTCAAAGTGGCCTATGATCTGACTTTTAACAATTTTTTCAAATATCTTCGAGATGCAAGGGAGAATCGATATCGGACGAAAATTAGATGGGTTGTTCACATCTCCCTTTTTAAGTATGGGAGTGACAAGAGCAATCTTAAGTTCCTTTGGGAACATTTGTGTCCTAAGACACGAATTTATCAGAGATGTCAGTGGAGCAACAATATTATTTTTTACAACCTTCAAAACATTGACTGAAAGTCCATCGACATCTCTCGATGTCCCATTTTTTATAGAGTCGATTACAGCTCTCACTTCGATTTGACTGACTTCGGTGAAATGGAAAGGCGGCGCATCAGTCCGTGCGACACATGATACATCATCCGAACACAAACCACACGGCGCCGAGAGAGGGTTAGATCCGCGGACAACACTAACAAAATACTGGTTAAGAACATCAGCAGAGAGAGTACTGCTGTCAGCAGGCCCATGTGATTGTCGGAAGCCGTTAATTAAATTCCACATGGCCTTTGGCTTATTTCCCGAATAACGCACGTAGGAGTCATTCGCCTTTATTTTAGCCTGCCTAATGGCTTTACTGTAGAGCATCTTATGTTGACGCAAAAGACCGCCGAAATAATCGTCCTTTTGGTGTCTATATATATCCGACAGTAACGACAACCGGTTGCTCATAATTAACAAATCCTCCGTAAACCAAGCTCCCCTCGTACCCACCACCATGCTTCTCCGCTGGAGTCGCTTCACTGGGAATGATACATTAAAAGATGAAACAATCGTGGCATGAAACACCGAAAAACGCCTGGCTACGTCGGGCTCGTCAAACAGTGCAGATCGCCAATCATGCTCACACAAACTATCAAAAAACCTCTGCTTACCACTGGCAGTAATAGGTCTGCCAAGGGAAATGCTTCCTGCGTCTCCTGACCCGTCCAATGGGATACATATACTTTGCGCAAAATGATCACTAATACATGAGTTTACTACATTAGTTGCACACTGGTCTGCGTTAAAATTAACGAATATATTATCAAGGCAGTTGTTGCCTCTTGTAGCTGTAAATATTGTTCTCGAAAAACCAAAGGACGACAAGAGATCAGTAACAGAAGCAGCATCCCTGTCACTAGACCCAAAGCAAACATTAAAGTCACCACACAATATAACGGACTTGCCCAAAAACTTAAGCAAAATACGGTCCATACTACTTAAAAATGAATCAAGGCTGCCGGTAGGGGACCTGTATACCACTATAACTATCCTCCCGGTATCCTCCAAAACAACACCTGAGTACTCACAGTGCATCTCCAATGAATAATCCCTCAAACAATCAAGAGCTCCATACCTAATAGTTGACCTAACCATGACCAGCACTCCACCATGCAAGCGGGTCTCCCTGTAGAAAATATCTGCGACAATATAAGGGCCAATAACCAACCCCTCAGATTCACCCTTCTGCAGCCAATGTTCGCTCAAACACAGCACGTCAAACTTGTTCTCTTGTCCCTTAAGATACGCCTCTAACAAATTGAACTTATTTCGCATACACTGAATGTTAAGGTGGAATACACTTAAATAGCGATTACGGAACCCTGGGTGTAGACTCCCCGACGAGTCGGCTCGAGCGGACCCTCCAGGCCCGCTTGTAGGCCTAAAAAATGCGACCGACCACGACCGCCGGGCGACTCATTAGCAGAAGGTACAATAACTTCGCCTACACTCGACTCTGAATGTCGATCTCTGAGATTCACATTTACCTCAATCAGATACGCAATTGTAGAGAATAATAACTTTTTGTGGGCAAAACTAAGATGAATTCCACGGGGTGACTTCCGACGATTATATACTATCGAATTCACATCAACATAAATCACTTTTTCCTTGTTAATTCTACACAACATATTGTACAATTTACAATTATAATCATAGACCCTATCATTTATAGCATATCTCTCATTAAAGTAAGGAACAGTTGTGAATATGACATTTGTATGCTTCAGACATTCGATAACTTTTAGTATGCAGTTTTTTCTTGGAAATGCATTCCTTAGTAAGTCATTTGTTCCAGCAGTGATAATTACATAATCATCCATGCCGAAGGAAGATGATAAGTCACTCACGGACTCTACAACCTGTGAAAAGCAGGCGTTTGGCTTAACAATTGTTTCAATGTTACAATTATGTAACTGTGGCTTCAACAACATTGTTGCATTGCGGCACTGGCTATCTCCTAACACTAAAATCCTGCGGCGGTCCCCTCTCGGAACTCTCGACCGCGAACCACGCGAGCACTCAGACACACAATGCGATGCCACGCCCTCCGCTGTGATGATGACTGGAGTAGTATCTTTTGAAGCCGCTCTCCTCGGAGACGAAGCATCGGAATCATCCGGCGCAACAACCAACACAACGGAATCACCATCCTCACATGGCCCGTCACATGTATGCGTCATTTGTATGCGTGTTCAAACATGTACAAAGTATACAGGGTCTGTATAATTTCTTCAGGGTCTGTATGCATCTAAAATTTTAAATAACCACTCTTAATTTACATGCAATTATTTGCATAAACGATTATCATATTAAATTCGCATATTAAATTAACCGCCATCTATTGGTGAAGTGCCGAACTATTATTATTTCAGCGTGGATTCCAACCTCGGTATGTAGTTCGGTAATTGGTCGGTAGATGGCGCTTCTCGGTACAATTTAATATATTAAATAATATACAGGGTCTGTATGCAGATCTGTATAATTTATTCAGGGTCTGTATGCATCTTGTATGCACTCTTAATATACATACAATTATTTGCATAAACGATTATCATTTTAAATTCGCATATTAAATTAACCGGTTGCCATCTATTGGTGAAGTGCCGAACTATTATAATTTCAGCGTGGTTCCCAACCTCAGTATGTAGTTCGGTAATTGGTCGGTAGATGGCGCTCCTCGGCACAATTTAATATATTAAATAATTCTGCTCAAGAAGATGGCGTCGTTTAAAATATGGCGGTCGGTCGACATGCCGTTTTAGCGCGTGGGGTTGGTACGTCTGGGGTTGGCGGACCTGGGGTTGACGCGAAAATTTGAAATTTTTAGTAAATTTAAATTTTGTAGCGCCATCTATTGATGAAGTTCCCGAACTACGTGTACTGACCGAGCTCACGCGCCATCTATCGGTGAGCGACCGAACTACTGCGTTCGGCCGCGCTCGGCAGATCGGCTGACTTGGGCTCGGTCGTCTTCGTGCGGAAAAGTGGTGGGGGTAGCTTACTATGTAAATTGGCGGTGTGGCGGTGGATCGAGAAGTGCCCTTATATATCTACTTATATTAGCCTGTTCCTGATGAAGCTCTTATCATAAAGCGAAAACTGGAACTACGAATTTTCGCCCTATGACCTAAAATTCCCAAGATTCAGTCGCTTTCTTATACTTACGTTATTTGGTCACTACCTCTTGCTACCTCTTTTCGGTTTATTAAGATGGGATTCTAGACGATATTTACAAGGCACGGTGCAGAGGCGTCTCGCAGCGTACCTCGCAGCTGTCGAAGAGACCACATCAGTCTCAGTCATGTCATCCACGGCTCCAAGAATCTTCTCCGGCTGTTCACCTGCGGAGATAAGGTACTCGTACGCAAGATAGAGTCTTTCAACAACAAGTTAAAAACAAAGGTTATTAACTTCGAAATTCAGGTCACGTTAAAAAATAAAAGCGCTCTCGATGAACGTTTGAAAATAGTTATAGATAAAGCCGGAGGGCTTGTGCCTGTACATGTCTTTGATGATTACTCGAGCAATATGTCAATTAATTTCAACAATCATTTCACTAAAGTAAAAAACAAAAATTTAATAAAACTTCTTGGATAAAAAGAAAAGCAGATCATAATAAGCTTTTCAACGATAATTCGATTTGGTGTAAATACTTAACTGACACTGCCATCCCAAAAGATAATAGTGATTTTCTTTCATTATGCTTTAGGTCACAGCGAGGTACCTATTTCTAACCTTTTAGCTAAAGTTGAGGACATTGTCCAGGCGCTGCCCTCTAGCAACCAAGATATGTAAAGGGCGCGGGCTGCCAACGTCATCTTCACCGTTTGATTTCATCTATAAAAAAATTTAAGTTATGAAGCAGTAGATTGTAAAGCTTTCTCCCTTCATCTTCACCTCGAGATTAGGACGAAGTATCCGATCTCGGGCTAATGGTATCGAGGGTACCGATTTCTTGATTGTTCGACTGGTTGTTTAGGCTTTCACACTTCCCTGTAGAATCAGTGATTTTATTTTTAGTTTGAAACTTTCATATTTTAGTTCTCTTATGTCTATTTCCAGATTGTTGTATTTGTCTAGGGCGTTACCTTGTATAAAGGTAGCGTAACGATACGTTCTAGATCTTTCTGATCAGATGTGTGTCGTACTTCATGTCGTGAGCTCATGGATTTCGCCGGATTTTTTAAATTGTATTTCAGTCTTTATCATATTTTGATCGGTCTTGTGTATTAGTAATTTTCTATGTAGAGTTATCCTCTGTTTTACTGTGAGCTCCTTTGTGGTGTTCTGAATGTCGTGTGTGGGTGTTGTTTGGTCAAAGCAGTATAGGGTTTTCAAAATCTTGTTTTTTGTCATTGTAATATATTGATGTTGTCTTGTTTGGTGTCACTCCAGATACTTATCATGTAGTGCATGTTGGATATCTTTAGACAGTTGTAGATTGTCTCTTTGAGAAATTCTGGTAGTATATGACGGATTTTATGTAGTGCGGCTATAGTCTTCGCATTTTTGTTCTTGATTGTCTCTATGTGTGCTTCCCATTTGAGATTATGTGTTATCGTGTATTAGGTATTTAACCCTTCTAGTTTGTGTAGTTTGTGTTTTGTTCAAAGTTACATTTAATTAGATGTTCTGTTTTTATTTGTTGAGAATATCATGTATTCTGTCTTGTGCTCATAAACTGTAAGCAAACTTTGCCTGAAACCACCTTTCCATAATTTTTATGTTGTTATCAATGTCTTGTAGTAATTGTTCTTTAGTTTTTGCGGAGTATAGAATATTGGTATTGTCCGCATACTTGTACACCATTCCTTTTAATGGGAGCTCAAAGAAATCATTCGTATACAGAATATAACGTGGGTGGTATTATAGCTGCTAATGTTGTTCCGGCATTCTTTTGGAATGCATATTGTTTTGTATGTATTATTTTATTCTTGGCGATGTGACAAGTTTGATGATTCAACTCAAAGTTGACGTTAGCGCTGTAGGGCGGTAATTTTCAGGCTTGTTCTTTTCCCCGCTCTTGTGTATTGGTGTAAAAATGGTTTGTTTAATATATTCTGGATATACTCCTGCCGCAAAAGTCTTATTGATTAATTTAATCAAAGGTAGAATTAATTTATTTTGGTTTTCTTTTATTATGTGCGTTGGTATTTCGTCAAAGCCGGGTGCCTTGTTGTTTTTAATGTCTGTATTATTTCTTCCATTTCCTTTTCATTTCTTTGAGTTAATTCTGCTTGTTGGTGGTTTTTGTTAGTTATTGTTGTCTGTATTGCTAATGGTTGATGTGCATTTATTTGTGCCACGGCAAGATTCCTGCAAATAGTTGCAAAATAATGGTTTATTACATTTGCAATATCTTCAGTTTTATTTGATGCACTGCCATTATTAGTTATTATCTTTTCGATGTTTTTGTTCTGCCGAGTTTTTCTAATTAGTTGTCTGTTTAGGACCTTCCATATCTTTTCTTGGCTGTTCTTATGCATATTGAATGATTTTTGGAAGTAACTGATCTCTCTTCTTAGCATTCGTTTTGCTTCTCTCTTGCATTCACTGTATTGTTTTGTTAGTATTTCGTTTTTTGAATTTTTCCTGTGTCGTTTATAAAGTGTAATTCGTTCTTTGATTTTTCTTATACTATTTTCGTTTATCCAGGTGCACTCTTCTCTTCTTTTTATCTTCTTTGTAGTTGTATATGTCCTGTTTTATTTATTAAACCGTAACAAAGTGTTTGTTTTTTGCGTATTTTTTAGTATTATCATTATTGCGTTGTGGTCGGATATGTTGGTTGGGATAATCTCAATTTTTAGGATCTGTTGTTTTGTATTACTTATTGCATGGTCTATTATAGAATGATTACCATTGGGGTTCCATCTCGTATAGTATTTTTTTTTATTTATTATTTTGTAGAGTTTTCCATAATAATTTTACTGTAGTCTAAAAAACATTTATGTAGAAGAGTCCCAGTATGGGTGTGGTTTTCTTCTGCTGGGTATGTCGTTTTCCAAGATTTGCTTTACAAAGTTGTAGTGGACGTGTAGGGGTTTGTACAGCAGTGTTATGGCTCTATTTTGCTGTATTAAATTGATCTTGATTACTTCTATTTCTTATAGATTTTTCTAGGTTGGTACTTTATAGTTGATTCCTTTTCGAATATACAGTGCCAGCCCCCGCCTAGTGTTTTCCTTCAAAAGAATTAAGCATTATAGTTATTGATCATATATAGGTTTTCTTCGTTTCAAAATAACCAACTTTCGGTTATTGCTATTATATCGCGTTTATGGATCTTTGACAGTACTTCAATGTCCGCGAATTTGTTTCTTATACTGCGTACATTATGCAGTATTATATTGTGCGCGTATGTGTTCATTTCAGATATTAGTTGTCAGTGTTTATGCTTCTTCGTTTCTTAAAAGCGAACCTGGCATAGTTATAACCAGGGTGGACAAAGGCAGTGTCACGGTTGCTATCAACAAGGAAAAATGCATTAGCGCAGCGTTATCCCTTCTCAATGACGTAGCTATCTATCAGCCTCTCGCTCGTGATCCCACCTTAACCATACAAAAAAAGAACAACGTACTAAGAAGTAAGCTTCTGATATATGATTGTACTGCCAAGCAGCTTATCAAGATGTAACTGGGTAAATAAAACTCCAACGCTTTTCTTTAATTTGTGTATTCTTGGCATACACAAAAAACATATTCAATAGCTGCCACCAGAGTAGAATTCTGAAAGCTATTTACCCTAACTACAGCACTATTGACAGATACATTTCTTTAGACTTTGAGGGGCAAGTATCATACAAATTAAAATCCATTCTGGATAAAAACAATATTAGAATTTCATTCAGAAATGGCCACAAGTTAGGCAACCTAATCAACAACTGCAAGCATAGAACTAACCCATTATCACAAAGTGGAGTTTATAAAATTATACGCCCCGACTGTAATAAAGTCTACATTGGTCAGACAGGTAGAAGTATAGCCACTAGATTTAAAGAACACCTGACCGATCGCAATTATTGTGTTTACAATCATGTCCGGGAGACCGACCACAAAATACAGGTGAACCACGTTAAACTTCTACATGAGATTAATAAATCAAGAAAATTAAATATATATGAAGAACTTGAAATATATGGTCATTGCGTGAAGGCACCAAACCTGCTCTTAAACCAGCAAATAGAAATTAACCCTTATCGATTGTATACTAAACTGTTTGAATCTCTTGCCACACAAGGCCTCAACAAAACTGACAGACTTAATAATAATAATAATAAATCGTCTTTATTTGCTCCAACATAAACATCAATACTTACAATAAAAAACAAATGTAACAAAATAGATTTTAAGGAAACGTAACATTAACTACGTAAAAAGAGAATAATAATAATAAATAATAAAAAAAAAACTCTAGAGAAAAAAAAAATAAAATAAATTCAAAACGTAGAGTAGAGCAAATGATGGCGAAGGCTCAACATAAAGTTGCTTTTCAGCTTAACCATGAAGAAATAAATAAAAAAGCTATTAAATTCTATTGCAATTCGATTAATTTGCGTCTTGCGCATTAATTAGGTGCTCCCTTAAAAGTTTCCTGAACATTTGCTCGTTTTTCCCTTAATAAACTGCGGTATGTTATCATAATTTTGGTGTGCCGTGAAAGTGAAAGATCTCTGAAACAAGGCTGATTTATGACTTGGGATAGTTACAAAGTTTTTATTCCTAATATTAACGTTGTGCATATCGCTTCGAAATTTGATTTTCCTGTAGAGATATAAAGGTGCTTTAGAATGAATGATCTTGTGTATTAGACATCCCATTTGAAGCATTCTTCTGTTCTCCATGGATAGCCAGTTTGCATCTTTAAGTTTGTGAGAATTTCTGTCAAATTTTCTAATACCGTAAATGAAACGAAGACACGAGTTTTGGATGCGTTGTATTCGTCTCGCGGTATCGTATTTTAAGCAAGGCCCGTATATTTCATAAGCATAATTAAAGAAACTCAATATTAAAGTATCACAAAGCATTTTCTTGATTTTGGTATTAAACAAACTTCTATGTGGATAAAGCAATTTTAGACCGATACAAGCATTTCTGACAAATTTCTGAATATGTTTCTCGAATCTAAGGGAATTATCCATGACTAAACCCAGATTTTTTACTGCACAGCAAATTGGAATGGCGACACTATCGATGTTAAAAACGAAATCGTTTTGGTATTTAAAAACATTCTTTTCTGACCCAAATATGATTGCACACGACTTATTAGGGCTCAATTGCAGCAAGTGTTTCTTAGCAAACTGACTTATAAGTTCCAAGTCTGTATTTATGATATTGGATGTAGCACGGATATCCTCTATTTTGCATGACTGATACAATTGAGTATCATCCGCGTAAAGATATATATTTGAATTTAGACCTAACCTTGCTAGTTTGCTAGTATATATAGAAAACAACAAAGGGCTTAAAATTGACCCTTGTGGGACCCCTTTATTTAATATTCCTACTCCAGAGTCCTCTTCATTATACCGGACAACCTGTTTCCTATTTAAAAGGAAATTTTGGATTAAGGTCGTAGCACTTTGAGAAAATCCTATCGAAGTTAGTATCGCTAGTAAAAGATAATGATTAATTGTATTGAAAGCTTTGCTGAAGTCTAATAAGATAAGGCAAGTGAGTTTACCTTTATCTGCTTGGTCTATTATATCATCTGTTATGTTACAAAGGGTAGTTACGCAACTATACCCTTTCCTGAAGCCTGACTGTATGTCAGGTAATATATTGTGCTGCGTCACATAGTTTTCAACTTGATTAAATAGTATTTTCTCGAAAATTTGAGATATTGTTGATAAAATACTGATTGGTCTAAAGTCATTTAAATCTAAGGGGGAGTTAGATTTTGCAAGTGGCCTAACAACTGCTATTATCCATATCTCAGGAAATGTGTTGTATTCTATTAGAACATTTATAATATCCGTAATATACTGTATAATCGTGGGGCAACACAGTTTTATCATAATTATGTTTATACCGTCTACACCTTTGGCGTTACTTTTAATGTACTGTATCGCTTCTCTAACGTCATTTGTGTCAACCGATTTAAAACTAAACGTTTCATTGAGCCTGATATCCGTCATATAATTCGTATATTCATTGAGATCAAGTCTTAGGTCTGGGGTGTTGTCAATGAAATAGTTGTTGAGAAGATCTGCGTTTATGTGATTGATTGTACTTGAGACTTTACTAGGCATAGAGCCTTTTACGTTGAGTTTCTTTAATTCACTCCAGAGTGATTTACCTGTATTTTTACTAAGTTTTCATAGTATGCCGCCTTTTCTCTTTTAATTGCACTATTTGTGGTGTTTCTTAAAGATTTATAATACTGAAAATCTGCAGGTGTTTTTGATTTTTTGTATTTGACGAAAGCCTTAACTCTCAAACTCATCATCTGCCTAATAACATCTGTTAACCAGGGTGCGATTTATTTTGTCACACGAATAGTTCTTTCAGGGGCATGTTTATCAAACAGTTCAATTAGACAATTATTTAAAATATTTATCTTTTCCTCAATTACATTTTCAAAAAAGATTTTTAGTAAGGGAAGTAAAGAAAGGTCGTTATCGAAGTTTTCTTCGTTAAAAAAATTGAAGTCTCTGAATGTTATATATTTTACCTACGACCGTATGTGTAAATGTCCCTTACGTCACGGACTGCTTAGTTCGTATATCGCTTATAACATACGTGTGCCTTTGGCTGTGCGTTTGTGTTTTTTACGCACGACATAATGTCATAATGACAGATGTCGCGCGAATATTTTGATTATTTATTTGTTATTTTTAATACAATTTATATTTATTGAAATTTTCGGTCGTAAGTAAGTGCAATACTCGAGCTGTAACATATTATTACTTGCACGTGATAATTTATGTTGAATTTGTACTGGAATTTTCGATGGACACTTCAGACAAAGTTCTCCGTAGTTGCAGTAGATGTCGCGCGAATACATTGATTGGTTAACCGTCAAATATTCTTACCTGTATTTGTTTGACATTTTTGATACTATTTATTGAATTTGTCGGTCGTAGGTAAAGTTATGTACAATACTCGAGCTGTAACGCATATTACATACTCGTGGAAAATAACAAAACTCGCCGCTTCGCGGCTCGTATGTTAAATTTCCACTCGTACGTAATACGCTATTTACAGCTCTTGTAATGTAATATACTATATGAATAGTACTGTTGCGTCAAGATCAATTTGCTAACTGACAGTTTCACAATTTGTATTTTGGTTGTTTAGCAATAATTATTTATTGATAGAAATAAATAGATAGATTTATTTTGACAAGTAAAAGCACGTGTTATTTTCTTCCTTAAGATCTTCTTACTTTCTTCTGTCTTCTTGCTGTATGTTTCGAATAGTTGGTTCTTCCAACAATTGGTGACCCCGACGTGATTTGTTACGTAGAATTTTATATTGGAACTTCGCAAGAATGGAAAATCCTGACGGAAATAACACACTAGCAAGAGTCAACTTCAAAATACCTCATTTCTGGAAAGACCGGGTTGTACTTTGGTTTTGTCAAGTCGAAAGCAACTTTGCACTGGCTGGAATCACATCGGACTCCACAAAGTTTAATTACGTGATTTCTGGAATTGATTTGGAAGCACTTGACCAGATTAGCGACATAATTACTAAACCTCCCGAAACTGACAAATATGAGGCAATTAAAAATGCGCTAATCGAAAGGTTGTCAGAAAGCAATGAAACCCGCTTAAAAAGATTGCTGACCGAAGTTCACCTTGACGACCGCAAGCCATCACAACTTCTTCGCAAGATGCAAGAGCTTTCCGGAAGGTCACTCGCCGAATCAGCTTTAAAAACTCTGTGGCTGCAGAGGTTACCAACAAGTGTACAAATGGTACTCTCTACAAGCAATGACAACTTGAACACTCTCGCAATACTGGCAGACAAAATTATGGAAGTTACTTCACAAGTTTTTGCTGTTCAACCACAACCTTCGCAACCACAATGAGTCAACACAGAGGACAGGAGCTTTGCCAAAATTCAGGAACAGTTGGACAACCTTACCAGAATTGTGGGAAAATTATCTTCCTTATCCGTTGATTGTCAATGTCACGCAAGAAACAGATCCAGGACACCACGCTCGAGGTCAAGAACACCTCATAAAAAATGCTGGTACCACTGGAAATTCGGCGTCAACGCGAAGAAATGCATACCACCATGTAGCGAAAGCCAGGGAAACGAAGAACATCGTCAGTAACGGTGGTAAGTGACGATACCAGCAACCACCAACCCTGTTTGTACATAAAGGATTTAAATACCGGTATATCTTATTTAATTGATACCGGGGCTGCTATTTCTGCTTATCCAATTTCTATGGTGAAAAGACGTACAAAAGCTTCGTTTTCGCCATTGTACAACGCATCAGGAACTCCAATATCTACATTCGGCACCCTACTAAAAGATATCGACTTTGGGTTGCGCAGATCCATGCCTTGGACTTTCATCATCGCAGAGATCACAACACCCATCATCGGCGCAGATTTCTTACTAAAGTTTAATCTTATCGTCGATGTCAAGGGCAAACAGATTATCGATGCGGTAACCGGTTTAACTTCGCACGGACACCTGAGGATAGTTCCGAAGACGGACACACTATGTACACTTCAGCCAAACTCAAATTACTACGAAGTTATCAGTAAGTTTCCTACCGTTTTTCAACCATCTTCATCTGTAACGCCTCTCCTAAATGTACAATACTCTATTTTAACTGAGGGTAAACCAGTTTTTGCCAGAGCCAGACCTTTGCCACCAGAAAAGCTTCATGAAGCAAAACTAGCTTTTCAGACTATATGTAATGACGGAGTGTGTAGACCGTCAAAAAGCCAATGGGCTTCACCATTACATATGGTTAAGAAAAAAGACGGTAACTGGAGACCATGTGGTGACTATCGGGCGCTAAATAATATTACAGTTCCTGATAGATACCCAATTCCTAACATCGTCGACTGTAATGCAGAATTACACGGCAAGACAATCCTCAGCAAGCTGGATCTTGTTAAAGCTTATTACAACATCCCCATGGCTGAAGAAGACATTGAGAAAACGGCTGTTATAACCCCTTTTGGTTTATTCGAATTCTTGAAGATGCCATTTGGACTCAGAAATGCAGCACAAAGTTTCCAACGTTTCATGCATCATATTCTCCGTGATTTTCCATTTACGTTTTCATACCTCGACGATGTATTAATAACTTCTAGTTCCGAAGAAGAACATATATAACATTTATCGAGTGTACTACAAAGACTGACAGAACACGGGTTACAAGTTCATGAGGACAAATCAGTTTTTGGTGTCAAGGAAATAGATTTTATTGGCTACAATGTCTCTTCAGCTGGTATAAAACCGCAAGCAGCAAAACTAGAAGCCATTACTAACTTTCCGAAACCTGCACATATTTACGAACTACGTCAGTTTCTTGGTATGGCAAATTTTTATAGAAGATGTTTACCACACGCTGCTGAGCGCCAGAAGACGTTGTTTAAACTTATTCCTGACAACAAAAAGCGTGACATGTTGAATGGACACCAGAAGCCATTCAAGCTTTCAACATGTTGAAATCAGATCTTGGAGAAGCTGCACTTTTGGCACACCCCAAACCCGGAGCACCGTTATGTTTTAGGCCGCATTTATACTACCAGGAGGCAGGCGATAGGTGGCGGGTGACAGGTGTCAGGCTACGTCGCCTGTATTTGTGGAACGTTTGTTCTTACGGAAGTGTTTATAGTTCTGACAGGCGCCGAGAGATGTAGGAGACGCAGCCCGGCTGCAACCCGTAGCTGTCGTGATGCGACAGATTCGGGTGGCGTAGCCCAGCGTAGCCTGGACAACCCTGCATTCACCCTGCATTCATTCTCTGTTTGCTGTAGGACGCACATGTAAAATGTCAATTTCTAAATGTGATCGCGAGATCTTAATCAGCGCTAATTTGGAACCAGGCAGACCCTAATCACAACTAGTAAGAAAATTATCTTCAGTCGTGCTGAAGTTAAAATACCCCCCACCGTAAAATATTACAAAGAAAACCCCACCGTAAAATATTACAAAAAAAAAACAAGTGAACCGATTTTGCCCATTCACGAACTTGTCCTTTCTTATTATTATTATTTTTAAAATATCAGATCAATTGCTTCAAAACTACGGGAGTTATCGTGTACCCAGACGGACATAGCTAAATCGATTCAGTTTTCAATTCTGATCAAATCCATATACATATATAAGTGAATCAAACTCAATATACCCTCACCACATTAAATTTGGGGGGTATAAAAATGATTTCATGATGTTGGCGCTGATGTTGGTATAAATGGTGAAATTCACCGTATGTACTTCGTACGTCAAATAGTGGATGGACACTATACCTTCATCCTTTTTCTTTCACTTCATGTTCAATGTCACTATCTAATAGCATTAACATGCGGCACGGTCGAAACGCCATTTTGATCTAGACTACACTGACATTCGTATACAAACACAAAACTGCAGTGGTGATTTAGGTGACGTTACTCGAAGTATAAACACCGCAACTCTCAACGCCTGCAACCCGTAGCTTGCCACCCGCCACCTATCGCCTGCCTCCTGGTAGTATAAATGCGGCCTGATGGTAGACGCTTCCTCAGTGGCTATGGGAGCAGCTCTTTAGCAACAACAGAATGGCAAGATTGTTCCGCTAGCTTTCTACTCTCATTTTTTATCGGAGACACAGCAAAAATATTCGACTTATGACCGTGAGTAACTTGCCATTTATTCTTCTATTCGATATTTCCGAACATGGTTGGAAGACCAAATTTTTGTTATTTTTACCGATCACAAACCACTAACTACTGCATTCCAACAGTCCCTCCAAAGAGCATGTCCAAGGCAGTCGAGACAACTTGAATATATCAGTCAATTCAGTACAGATTTGCGGTATGTTCCTGGTGTGGAAAATGTGGTAGCTGACGTACTGTCAAGAAAGGCAATTACATCTATTTCTCGAAGTGATTCTGAATTCTTCTTAATATTAGCAGAAGAACAATGTAAGGATGAAGAATTGCAGCAAATTGCTAGAAATCAAACAACTTCTCTAAAACTTCGGAAAGTTCAAATTTTAGGTTCAAAGATCAATTTACTCTGTGACCAGTCTACCGAAGAAAGTCGTTCTTTTGTTCCAAGCTCCATGCGAAGAGAAGTTTTCAATAAAATTCATAATTCCATCCACCCAGGCCGAAAAAGAACATTGCAATTGGTAAGCTCCAAATTTGTATGCCATCTATTAACAAAGACGTTCGGGAATGGACAAAATGTTGCTTAATTTGCCAGAAGAGCAAAGTTACTCGTCACAACAAGACGGAGGTCCATCTTTTTCCATTACCAAAAGCAAGATTTCAAAATGTTCACATAGATTTGGTTGGCCCCTTGCCGACAGCTGAAAATAAAAAGTATATTTTAACTATGATCGACCGATTTAGCAAATGGATAGAGGCTGTTCCAATCTCAAATACTAGCGCACAAACAATAGCTAAGAAACTATATGAAAATTGGATTGCAAGATTTGGTGCACCAGAAGTAATCATCACAGACCAAGGGAGGCAATTTGAAAGTACATTATTTCGGGAAATGAAGAAACTTTTAGGATTTAAACATAATAGAACCACACCTTATCATACGCAATGTAATGGTATCATTGAAAGAACCATCAAAACTGCTCTTAGAGCCTCACTCCTTTCGGAAGGCAAATCTTGGACTAATTCTCTTCCAACAGTTCTTCTGGGTTTGCGTACCGCTATTTGTGAAGAAACTGGTATTACTCCAAGCGAAATGGTTTTTGGTGAAAATATACGCATTCCAGGTCAATTCTGTTTTCCAACTTCTTCTCCTTTGACAGTATGTGAATTTGTAGCAGATCTACGTAAACAAATGCAAAAATTAAAACCTGCACAAACAAGACAATCGTCATATCACAGAGTTTTCCTAGAAAGAGCACTGGAAAATTCTAAGTATGTTTTTGTTAGAGTTGATGCAGTACGACCATCTTTATCTCCACCTTACAAGGGACCGTATGAAGTTATCCAGAGAGACACTAAGGCCATGACACTTCTGATAAATGGTTCATCAACAAAGATTTCAGTTGATCGTTGTAAGGCAGCTCATTTTTTAAATGATAACCTTCAACTTTTTTTCCGAGGGGGAGAGTACTGTTGCGTCAAGATCAAAGTTGACCTTTTGCTAACTGACAGTTTCACAATTTGTATTTTGGTTGTTTAGCAATAATTATTTATTGATAGAAATAAATAGATAGATTTATTTTGACAAGTAAAAGCACGTGTTATTTTCTTCCTTAAGATCTACTTACTTTCTTCTGTCTTCTTGCTGTATGTTTCGAATAGTTGGTTCTTCCAACAGTTCCTTCATTAGGAATGTTAAGCTCACATGTTGTAATATCATGATCCGAAAAATTGCAGTCCATAATATTAGTACTCTTAACATATTGGATGTTGTTAATAAGAATCACGTCTATTAAGGTTAATTGTCTTGTAGGTTGGTGAATTATTTGCTCTAACGTATGATTGTCAATCATTCGAGTGAAATAGCTGTATTGTACAGTCTCCGTGTTAAGCATATTAATATTGCAATCACCCATACAGCATAATATTTGTGTCAGGGACTATGTATGATATGGTATCGTCTAAAGAATCTATGAAATTTTTATAGTTCATTGTGGGGGGTTTATACACTATTCCAATTGATATCTTCTTTTGACTTTTACTCTTGAAATATACCCAAATCTGTTCAATATCGTCACTAGTGTTGTAAACAGAAACAGCTAAGCTGCTTTTGATAAATAGAGCCACACCACCACCTCTAGAGGGTCTATCTTTCCTGAACAAGCAGTAATCATCAATTTCTAATACATTTGATAGAATATCTGCGCTTAGCCATGTTTCAGAGATCCCAAATACAGTGAAGTTTTCTTTAAATAATGAATCTTTTACCTGATTTAATTTTGGAACCAACGAGCAAATGTTCAAGTGGCCTAGTTTCACAAGACTATCTTTTTTTCTCGGAAAACGGGCAGTTGTGAGTTACATTACAAAAGGGAGATACATTGGTCGCTACTTTTGAACATTGGGGGGTGTTCGTTTGTGAAAATTTTGATTATGGAATCTAAATTATCTCACTTTAATATTCGAGGGCCAAAAGTTTTGTTCTTGAGTTTCTTTAAGCTCAGAAAACTCTTTTCCTACAGATAGGACTTGATCGGACATTGGTTTATATAAAAAGTTTTTTTACTAGCGCAAGGATTGGACGCAAATTTTTATTGTATGTATCAATTTTCGCTGTTTTAATTGCTTTTCATTGTTTACATTGCCTTGTTTTTGTGAGGTTGTCGAACCTAACCCTAAAAAATTTGTTTATAGACGAGAAGTTGTCATTCGAACGCCTTGAACCCCGCATAAGAACGAAGGGATACAAACCCTAACACATGATTTGTCGCACGTTTTCGAGATATTGACGGTAAATTGACTATTTTGTATATGTATTTCTTAGCATTGTTATTTTTCACCTCCGTATGCTGGAGTAGCTTAGTATATGTTGTTATCTTTTCCAGTATGGCCTGAAGACGAGAATATTATTCTCGAAACATGTATATAAAAGCCAAGAATACACAAATTAAAGAAAAGCGTTGGAGTTTTATTTACCCAGTTACATCAAGTTACCCACCCCAATGAAAGATGGAGTCTCTCATTCCTATGATAGCTTATCAAGTATAATTCGGTCCAGTCTAGGTTTTATAGCTTGCCTAAGATTCATAAACTCAACGTCCCCCTTCGCCAAATAGTCGCCTTCATATGCTTTCCAACGTTTGCTCTCTCCGGTTTCTTAGCAACAATTTTACAATCAGCTTTGAGTCATGATGAAAAATACAACACCAAAGATACTTTCTAATTTTGCAGTATGGTGGAGAATAGAACTCTCCCTCCTAATTATCTTTATATAACTGGATGTGGTCCTTGTACAGTAACATCCCTTTAGAATTGGTTCTGGCAACCACTGCGAGTAGTTGGGGAGTTATTGGAGCCATCGTTAGGTGCGTTTAGTTCACGATTTTGTTTTCAGGGATTTGCAAATAAATAAACACACAACATGAAGAACAATTTCTGCAGCAATTTGCTAGTCGTTTGTCAAATTTATGTATTTCTACACTACACAGTTCGAATAATTGTCGTAGATGTCACATGGCGTGGTGGAAACGTGCAGTTTTTAGTGGTTTAGGCCTCCTCTGTTACGGCCTACATACAAGCGTACATACACCACCGTGGTGTATGTACGCTTGTGGGTCAATTTACATGAAATTTTGAAATATGTGCTGGTTGCTCTGAAATTCTGTGATGACGTTGATAAGCTTTTCTTCGCCGTTGTTTAGTCTTTTTGTATTTCGTATTTTCCCCATAGGTCAATTTTCGTCGATTTTCCAGCGTGTGTAGTAGGGTGGTTAGTCGTCATCCAGGGTGTGACCCTCAGTTCTCAGGTTCATGCACATAGCTAAGGTGGTGAAATTTGTATGTTCTTTAATTCGCTCTCAATAGCCTACCAGTTTGTTTAATGTATGTTTCTTTACATTTAATTTTGTATGCCCTACTTTTGTTCAGTTCATTCTTCTTGTAATTGTTATTTGCTGGTCTCTACAGTATTGTATTGTTTGACCTACCAACCATCAGTATTCCATGTTGTCTTGTTATGTTGCGAATTTTCTTTATAATAATAATAAACTTTATTCTTGTAAAGCCACAATATTACAATAAATGTTGGAAATTGCAATGACAATACATATATACATAAATATCCGTCTTGCTTCACCTCGGGGTCGGGTAGTCCGTCCTCGGGCTAATGGTATGGAGGGTTTTTTGCGTATCTTATCCGTGTTATAGTCTGTCGTCCAGCAGTAGTTGTTTGACCTTTGATTTAAATATTTGTGGGGAGAGGCTCTTAATGTGTTCCGTGAGTTTATTGTATGTTTGTACAGTCCCAGTGAATATTGATTGTGTATTTGATTTTCTTCCATATCTTTCGGTTCTTATATGCTTATGTGTTCGTGTTTTGTAGTTATGGAAGTCATCATTGAATTTGAGTTTGATGTTTGTTTTTATTTTGTTCTTCTTTAATTTGTGTAGTAGTAGTAAGTTGCTTAGAGTGATCATTTTTGTTATGCAGAGCTGCTTCGTGATCTTGTATAATTCTTTGGTCGGGGTGTATTTGTTCAGCGAGTACAAGGTTTTCAACAGTTTGTTCTGTTGGGTTTTTAATTGTTGTAGATTTTTGTTTGTTGTATCTGACCATATGTGTAGAAGGTAATTCGTCTGTGCTGTATATAGCGCGTGGTATATAGTCTTTCTTGTTCGTTCGTCCAGGAAATGTCGTAGTTTTCTTATTTTAGCGATTGTTCTTGCGTTCTTCCGTATCACCTCATCGACGTGCGAGTCCCATCTGAGATCGTCCCTTATCCGCAGTCCCAAGTACTTAACCTCCCTTACTTGTTTTATTTTTGCACCGTTGATCATAATGTTTAGTTGTTTGTTTCTATCTTTGGTTAATATCATGTATTCTGTCTTATTTTCGTTGACCGTCAGTAGATTATTATTGTACCAGTGCGAGAGTGTGTCCATATCTTTGTTTATTCTTTCTTCCAGGTCTTGCATGTTTTTGTCAGAGTAAATAAGACAAGTGTCGTCCGCGTAGATATAGGGAGTTCCGGTGAGTTTCAGTTGGAAGATGTCATTAGTATATAGTAGGTACAGGAATGGAGGGAGATTCCCGCCTTGTGGGATTCCAAACTGTTGTGTGTTTCGGGAATCACTTCTAATTTTATTAATTTTTGTCACCACTGGTCGGTCTCTTAAATATGTTTTAATTAGTTTCAGGCTGTTTTCAGTAATTCCCATGGTCTCTAGCTTCTGTACAAGTATGTTTTTTGAGATTGTATCGAAGGCTTTCTTTAGATCTATGAAGATCGCCACCACAGTGTTATTTTTATCTCGGTTTGATTTGATTTCATTTATCACGTCGGTTACCGCTGCTGTTGTTCCGGAGTTTGTTTGGTAGGCGTATTGTTGTTGTCCTATTATTTTGTTTTGTTTGGCGTGTTCAACTATGCGTGCTTGTATCGTCTTTTCCAGAATCTTGTTGAGGGTTGAGAGCAGTGCTATAGGACGATAGTTCTCTGCCTTCTTTCTGTCTCCTGATTTGTAGATGGGAATTATTTCTGTTTTCTTTAGGTAGTCTGGAAAGAGCCCTTCATCTAGCACTGTATTTGTCAGTTTTACCAATATAGGGACAAGATGTTTTCTGTTTTCTTTTATTGTTTTAGTAGTTATTTCATCGAAACCCGGTACTGTGTTGTTGCTCAATGTGCTGATGATGTGGTTCATTTCCTTCTCGTTTGTCTGGCGAAACATTTTGATTTTTGTTTGTATTGTTACTGGTGTTGTGGTCGATACTTTGCTTGCTTTTGCTGTTGATGGGGTATGATTTTCAGCTAGTTTTCCTCCAATTTCAATGAAATATGAGTTTATTGTATTAGCGATCTGTTTCGGTAATACCATTGTTTCTATGTTGTCGTCTGCCTTTATAGATTCAATAGTCGCGCTTTTGGCGGATGTTCCCAGGATGGTGTTAATTCGTCTCCAAATCCTTCTTTGGTCGAACTGACAGTTTTGAATTCCTCGTCGATAATATGAATGTTTTGTTGTTTTTATTATTTCTTTAGTTTCCTTCTTGATTTCTTTATATTTTTCGTTTAGGTATTGGTTATTTGGGTTTTTGGTAAGTCGTTTGTAGAGCTTATTCCTTTGGTTTATTTGGTCTAATATCTTTTGGTTTATCCATTCGTGGTCTTCTCTCCTTTTTATTCTTATAGATGTCTGGCTTCTGTGTATTATAGTTTGTAGAGTTTTTGATAGTTGTTCGAAGTCCGATATGTCGTTTTCGTTTAGTTTAGTTATTTCCTTTTCAATTTCGTTGTGATTAGTTCTTGTGGTTTCATAATGCTTATAAAAGTGCTTTCGCTGAATTGGTTGGTTCATTGTAGTCAGTAGCGCGTTGTGATCTGAGATGTCCGATAAAATAATCTTGGTTGTTATTGCGGTTGATTTTATGTTCATTACTACATGGTCCAGTATCGAGTGAGGACCTTCCGTGTTTCTTCTTGTGTATTGTGTTTCTGACAATTTGTTAATTATTTTGTAGTTGTTTTCCGTTAATGCTGTGATATATTCCTTTGTCGTACTGTCTTTCTTGAGTAGGTTTATGTTCATATCTCCAATGACAAGATGGGGTTTCTTTCTATTGACTATGTTGTTCTGTAGTACATTCTTGAAAATTGGCAGTGCTACTTGTGGTGGCTTGTAGAGAAGTGTGATTGCTGTGTTGCTTGTTGTCAGTGTTATTTTTATAATTTCGACGAGGTCTATTGTAGTTTTTTGCAGTAGTTTGTACTCTATGGATGTTTTTATGTATAGCGCGATTCCTCCTCCTCTTGTGCTTCTTGAGTTGTATTCTGCTGTGTAGCCCTTAAATGTATACATTTCTTGTTCGTCTGGATGTAACCATGTTTCCGTCAATGCTATGATGTCGGGTTTGTATTGCTGAGCGATTACTTCCATCTCCTCTATTTTATTTCGGAGACTTCTAATGTTGTGTAGGTATATTGTAACAGTCATTTAACGTTTTTTTCATTGTTTTTTTTTTATTTTATTTTTTTTTTGTGTTTTTATTTTATTTTTATATAATTTTTTTTTTTTTTAGTTAATTTTTGCTATGTCGTCTGCATTTTTTATTTTTATTTTTACACAGTCAGACTTGTCGGTTTTCTTAATGTATATTGCACCGTCTCGGGTCCATACAAATGCTACTTTTTTCGCCTTCTTCAATTCTCGGGCTTGATAGAATAGGTTGTTCGTGTATGGTGTCAGCTGTTCATTGATGTACAGTACGGTCTCTCTTCCCTTCAATTCACATTCTTTATTTGTTATGGATTTTATATCTTTCCTGGCTTCTAGGATCTTCTTTTTTGTTTCGCGGGACTTTAGATGCACAACTATAGGACCATTTTCGCTCTTCTTCTCGTTTCTGTAAGTTTTCAGTATATCGCCTGTCTCCATTTTCAAACAGAGACCCTTCATTATCCTTGCTACAACCATATCCGTATTTTCATTCTTTTCCTGCTTCTCAACTCCAGTTATTAATAAGTTGTTTTGTATTTTTTCTCTTTCAGAAGTTTCAATTGTATTTTCTAATGTACTCACTCTGATACCCAGTTCCTCATTCTCACGCCTGATCTCTTTTAGTAATTTTTTTAGTTCTTTGTTTTCCTTCTGAATCTCATCGAAACGATCAGACATAAATTCAGCGGACTTCTTCAGATCTTTCAGCATTTTATTGTTTTCTCTTATCATTTCGCTGCTTTCCTCGTCCCTCAGCTTTCCCTCGATCTCTCTCATCCCTTCGCCTCTCTCCTCGTCCTCGCTTTCACTTTGGGTCGTCCGTGATGGCTTACTTCGAGTCTTTGGCTTTGTCATGGTGACCAGTTGAGTGTATCGTAAGGAAATATACCAATGATATTGTTTGGTGGTCACTGGTTTAGTTTTCGCAAAAAAGATGTCCGATCCAGCTCGAGTAGATAGGTGCGAAGAAAGAAATAGTGGTTCTTCAGTTTAAATTTGGTTCTCTCTCAATTTGTCTCGTTATTACTATGTTTGCACGGTTTATTTAATTGTCTCTGATTAGATAATTTTTTTCTCTTTAGTACGATACTAAACACTAATAATTTGGGTTCACTTTCACTGTAGAAACTGATGAAAATTGCACTGCAATGAAACACACGTGTGTGCTGGTGACTATAACATTTGTAAGCCGCCTTCTGTCTTGGAAAGTTATTGAGATGTATTATTCAGATGTATTTAGATGGTACGCTCTGATGTGGGATATGTGCTTGAGTGTCCGTTTTATTTTGATGTACTTGCTATCTGGTGTACATATGTTCCATTGTAACCAATCTTTTGGCTATATGTGTTATCTTGTTAAATTCTTTATTTTGTCTTTCCTACGTTAAATGTATTCGGTGTAGGCAGACCGAAGTGCATCAATTTTTGTATTTGGTACATGTGGAGATGATGACGTTTGTTGTGGTGGGTATACTGTATATATGGAAGTGTATGTGGTTGTTAGTGTGGTCTCATCAGCGTTAGATCGAGGAAATTTGATTTTCCGTGATTTTCCAGATTGGATATGGTGTTGAGTATACAGTTGAGTATACAGCTAATAGAGCTGAGTCGTTTCCATCCCACAGGTATAGATTGTCATCTACAGAGTGATAATTTTCTATTTAACAGTAATTGGCATTGGCGTTGTTGTATGTTGTATTTTTGAACGTGAAGTAGTTTTGGTTTGTACATAATTGTATCAGTTCAAGAATTTGTTAAGTTCTCTCTGAAACGAACAGAAATCTATCAAAAACGCCTGCACTATACTTTTACAAAGTTTGCGTATTCCAAGTTTACAATATTTTACAATTTTCACTTGTATTTTTCTCAAAAACATCAGCGTTTGACACTACCTACTGTCATTAGAATGGAAATATCTGTCAAATCCTGGCTAACTAGTTTTATATTAATGCAGTCACGACCGATCTCAATCAAGCACAATTTGCTCATGCAGCTAAACTATCGATTTTACCAAAAAATGTCATGAATATAAATTATACAAAATGTCCGGTACTTTAATTTATTATTTAACTATTTTGACGAAATTACAGAAATGGCGGCTGATTGAAAAATCCTTGAATATGACTAGAGTAAACATCCAGTTTCTTTGGACCCTTTTAAAGAAAAAGCTTTTCAGCTCTAAGTTTTGTCATGAAACTTCTAAATATGAAGTTTTGTCCCGATACCTTTAGTAGGTTCTCCGGAATCGTCGCCACAAAAAAAGGGTACACATACACCCATACACACAGACATTTTTGTACCTTGGTCAAAATTGTTCGAAGGGTCCAAAAGTACCAATTTCCGCTAAAATCTCAATTTTTTTCGGCACGATTACAAAACTTTGTCATACTACGTATGATAAAGTAAAAGGCTATAGATATTATATATGGATGGATTATAGGATATAGGGATGTAGCATATTTATATGAATGTAATGTCAAATGTAAATTGTTTTTAGTTGTTCAATAAGTGAAACTTATATTGTATAATTGTAAATTATGGAATTATCTTCATTGCTATGCAAACGCCCTATATAAACGTATAGGGCATTCTATTACAACAAAATAAAGTAGTTCTCGTTTTCACGCGACTATTGCCATACACAATGAAACAAGCAACCTTCATACAAAAAAAAAGATTTATATTTTTTCTTCGATATAATCCACTGTTAACTTACATCAACTAGAAGACTTTTATTATATGTATTCATCATATTATATTAATGTTACTGGTTAGTTCAATTACTTTATTGGTTAGTTTAAAACGTGGTAACCTATTGTATTTATTTACTAAATGCATGTTTTCGTTCAGTTCAAATAAAGCCTACGGACTGAGTATTATAGTATGTATATATTTTTTGCTTTTAGGCATGCGCAGTAGATGATTTCTAAAATGGTTAGTAGGTAATTTCACACGTCATATTTTCTTTAACGGTTTGTCGAAATTAAAAAATAATAATGGCATGTCTATTAAACGTCAATAAACCTCACATTAAAATAATTTAAAGAAAATGTGTATATATGAAAGTAAAGCTAGTGCTACTACATGACTATAGAGCACAGAGCGTAAAGTTGGATTTGACATACTCCAACCAAACCCACCGGTTCGATGTAGTTCCCAAAATACGGAACACTGTGATCAGAAGCCAACCGCATAGTAGTCTGTATCAGGTGCGGAACACCGCGAGTTGATTGCTGTCGCTAAATATGTGTATTTTGTTACGATATTAAGTAACTAATAATAAACTTGTTATTTATTGAAATTGTTGTTTACTTCTTAGTGAAATGTGATTGATCCGTAATAATTATAAGGTGAAATGGATAAAAAATCATCAAGCCCTATCATACCATCGACTCCTCCACGTAGTGAGCCCGGCACTCCATCCATATTAAGCCGTGGAGATAGCAGAAGAAAGAATAAACAAATCGGATGGGCACCGCCACCTCTAAAAATTCCATCCCGTCAAGGGTTTGGACCATCAACACCAAATCTGCAGTCACCTAGAATCCCAGGAAGCTATACTGCGAACATAAGCATTCAAGGCGTATCGCCAAATCCCAGACAGAATCCTTATGTTTATCCAAGGAAAGCATCCGAGTATATGTTTTCGCAATTCAATGGCATTAAGGATTTTACAATCGGTACTGCAAAGTCTGGGTTAGGAATAGGGGAAAAATGTTCTTTCTGGATGTACAACAAATTGAGCAAGCTCAGCAGAAACTGGTTAACACATATTTTCTTGACTGTTGTTATTGTGCTCTACACTGTTGGAGGCGCCTTTCTATTTTTAACTGTCGAAGGTGAGTTTTTTAAATGAGTCCTAAAGGAAAATTTATATTTTGACATAACATGAGAAAACTAAGTTTAGTTTTGATCAGGATCAATCATCGCTATTTCTTGGTTTTTTATTTCTGGAATAATTTTTAAAAATTGCCGGCGATTGGTTGTCGAAAGTCGGTAGTGTTTGATATGATCATTTCGCTTAACATATTCCTTATAATATATTATTATACATGATTCCATGTTTAGAATATAAGAAAAAAAATTTATAATTTCAAATACAGTCTACAGCGAAAGTCCACATTCCATTTACTATTCTTTTTCTAGAGTTATCAATCCACTGCAATTTATTGAAAACCAAAATGACCAGATTATTATTAATTCATATTGTTGAAACCCCTCAATTTGCAATTACCTTCAATTTGTGGTCAGAGCTATTTTTACTACATATGGAATGTCATTTCGTAGTCTTCATTTATAAATTGATACATGTTTGGGTAAACATACAATAGCCAAATATTTGTTTAATTTAGTCAGATATTGAAAGATACTATACTAAATAGTGTAATGTGCCGTTAATTTCACAAACTACCAGATTCTTTACACAAATCCATCGCTAATACAAAATAAAATAATTAATAAACTTACTTTTATTTGGTAGATGGTTAGTAGAGGTTAATAAGCGGAGGACTGTTATTGTATTATTAAACAAAAGATGTATCATATCTAACCGATATAATAATACCAAAGATAGATTTATCAGTTAATGACAAAATTGACAAAAACTATTCAAAATATAGTTCAATATGTTAGCTCAAAGTGCTTCCGAGAGAAGTGTATCTAGCTCTTCTACTCAAACCTACAGTTGTAGCGTATAATAATATGTCACAAGTAGTCACTTAATCGAGGGCAGTAGTCAATAAAACACACTGTATAACTCTACTGACATAAACACCGGATACTCAAAATATAAACAGTAATGGTGTACTCGTTATTGAATTAATAATACTAACGATAAGGATGAATGAACAGAGTAGTTTTACTAAACGCGCTTTTATTTGCTAGACGGTTAGTAGAGGTTATTAACTAGACGACTATTATTTTATTAATAAATAAAGGATGTCTCATATCTACACCGACATTTGACATTGACGATTGACAATTGTAAAATTATACCAAAGATAGCTTTTAACAGTTGATGGCATTTTGTATCCTATATGATGCATATCGTTGATAATAGAAAAAAAAACGCAGGTTAAGTCACAGCCTACTATTCTTTAAAACTAAAATATATCCAGAAAAACATTGAAAATACGTAAAACCTGTCCAATATATTTAATTATATCAAAAAAATCTGATGTGGCCTGGCACATGATTTTGTCATACTTTGTCAAACTGTGTCAAACTCTGATGTTTTGACAATACTGCCAATAGAATCAAACCATCTGTCAAATCCTGGCTAACTAGTTTTAATGTAGAATTTGCTCATGCAGCTAACCTATTACTTTTACCAAAACATGTCATCGACATAAATTATATCAAATTTCCTCTGCTTTAATTTTTATTTAAGTATTTGACGACATTATAGAAATGGCGGCTCATTTTCAAAAGTGTTGAAAAATGCTAAGAGTAAACCTCCAGTTCCTTTGGACAATTTTGAACAAAAAGATTTTCAGCTCTGTTTGGTCATGAAACTTCTAAATCGAAGTTTCGTCCCGATACCATAGTTTCAACATAGTTTCAGACAACACAACCTCGAGCTAAAATCCCTAATACTTTTTTCCCTTGTGTAATAAATAACTATTATTTAACAGCACACAAAGATATCACACAGATATCAATATAAGTATATTTTTTGAAAGTAATTATAATCCGTAATATGTCACTTGTTTCAGAGCATTGATTTATTAGCGACCAAGGTCGCCTTTTTACTATATCATACGTAGTAGGGATGGGCAAAAAAATCGATGGTTCAATCAGATCGATCGTTCAATCTTCTTATTTGAAAGATCGATCAGATATCGATCAGGATCGATCAGGATCGATCAGGATCGATCAGGATCGATCAGGATCGATCAGGATCGATCAGATCGAAAAGATCGATCTGAACTAGTAATGGGCGCATTTGGATTACATAGTCGACTTTGAGTAATAGACTTTCAGTTGTATATACTGGCACGCCATGAAGTTCGCTGCCCATACAAATCCAACAAATCGCCAACCCAACCCAATTTGTAATAGTACAAATTTGTATAGGGAATTTGTCCCCTAAACATAAATGGGGTCAAATATTGACCACGGCACAAAAAGTGTTTGTGTGTGTGTGTGATGTGTGTTTATACCTGTTTTTTTTTGTGGCGACGATTCCGGAGAAACACTAAAGGTATCGGGACGAAACTTCATATTTAGAAGCTTTATTATCAAACTTAGAGCTGAAAGAATTTTTGTTCAAAAGGGTCGAAAGGAACTGGATGTTTACTCTCAGCACTTTTCAACGATTTTACAAATGAGTCTCAATTACATTTCTGTAATGTCGTCAAAATAGTAAATAATAAATTAAACTCGTGGAATTTTGGTATAATTTATGTCTGACATTTTTTGATAAAATTAATAGTTTAGCTGCACGAGCAAATTCTATGCCATCGAGATAGCTCGTACTGCATTAAAACTAGTTAGCCAGGATTTGACAGAAATTTCGATTCTATTGGAGAATTTAGAATCTTTGGATTCTATCGTATTGAAAGAACATCACCGTCTAACACTGGTGTATAGAATGATAGACATGTACCTTGCCTCAATAGATTTTTTCTGTTTGTTGGTGTAATTATTGGACACCAGTCTAAGAAATGTGGAAACAGGTATTATGGGAACTTCGTGAAAAACATCATTTAGGGTTGCGATCTCCTGCAAGTTGTTAACGAGACCAATTCGTCCGCGGCCATCATACATATGTTAATAACACAGCGTGATTCATAACCCGAGGTGAGCAATGGGCTGGTAGATTCAACAGCATATTCCAAGTGAAATATGTGATATAACTTAACGGTACATTCTAGTGCACCATTTTAAAAATAATTAAAAAATAATGACTTTTTATTGCATATTTTGATTACACAACATTTAAAGAATACACTGTAAAAAGTTCAGAAAGGAATTCGAAGAATTAACGATTACACAGCCAAAATTCTCTAATACGTACACAGTATACCCACATTTATCCTCTTTAAAATGGCATATCATTTACTGTGATAAGCTTAATAGTTTTGGAGATATCGATAATAATATGAGTGGACAAAATTAAAAGTTCGTGTATGTCGACACACATCTACAATTTAAACGCTGTTTTCTCGGAATCTTGTTTTGTTGGGTGGTTGACACGATTTCGCAAAAACTAACTGGCCGATTTAAAAAATTCTTGTGGCATTGTATTCGCAGATTGAGTCGCTATGTGGGTATACTACGGAGTTGAATTTCTGAAAAATATTGAAAGATGTACGTATTGAATGTTGTGGACAAAGTCGTCCAGTCCTTCCATACTTGATATTGGGTAACATGATAAATCACGATAAACTTTTTTTTTATCTCTTCTATTCATGTGACGATCGATTTCGATACACTATCATCTTCGGGTCAGGCTACAAAATTACAGAGATAAGTAACATAAAGGACAAACAATATCATTACAACTCGCAGTCTAAAAACTATTGAGTAACGCAGGGGTCATGTCTCGATCGGGTAGGTGCTCGCGTCAAATTAAGGGATTCTGTCAAATCGTGGAAGGTTCTCTTATCAGTGGACGCTGTCGTTGTTCGTGCTTAGCTCACGTTTGAGTTTGGTCAGTTAGGCTTGTACTCACTTGTATTCTATGCCTCCGACGTCTTCGCTTCTAAAATGTGTGGTTATCAGGTGTTAGGTTTGAAATGTTTGTTCTTCAAGATCTATTTGTTCTTCTATTTGATCTGTATTTTAGTAGATATCAGCTGTTGATACACGAATATAAACAGATAGCGAGAGAATAAACGAAAGACACCACAAACACCGACAGGAGAGAGAACCGAACGGACTATATAGAAGATACCACTCCCGCACGGTAAAGAATACAATAAAAGAGTGACCGATAAAGTATAAACCTAACACCTGATAACCACACTTTTTAGAGGCGAGGACGTCGGAGGCATAGAGTACAAGCCCAACTGACCAAACTCAAACGTGAGCTAATCACGAACAACGTCCACTGATATGAGAACCTTCCAGGATTTGACAGAATCCCTTAATTTGACGAGAGCACCCTCCCGATCGAGACATAACCCCTGCGTTACTCAACAGTTTTTAGACTGTGAGTTATAATGACCTTTATGTTACTTATCTCTGTAATTTTGTAGCCTGACCCGAAGATGACACACAATGTATCGAAATCGATCGTCACATCAATAGAAAAATAAAAAATTCTTGATCTCCACACTTTATCGTGACTTAGCATATGTTACCCAATACGTATTGAAAGTGGTTAAAAAGAGTTCCGATAACCGAGATATAATCGGATTTGGCGGGCGGCTCGAATTTTTGTTGTGCAATCATTAATTTTTCGAATTTCTTTCTGAACTTTTTACAGTGTATTCTTTAATTGTTTTGCAATAAAAACATGATTTTTTTAAATGTTATACTTAACCTTAAGTTAACTACATGTACAACTACAGTGCTGAAGTGCTGACTTACAATTACGGTCGAAGCGAAAGAATAATAAAGAATGAGTGGCATATTCAAAACAAACTACATTGAGCCAGTGTAAAAATGCACTCATTTTTACTACGTTTATCTTAACTTCACTGTTTGTTTGCTTGCTTGCTAGTTACGTTCCAATTTTGTAATCGATATTTATCTACTTTCCAATGTCCAATAGAGTTGAAGTGTTGCATGTGGACAAATTTCCGGTGACAATGCATGATTCAATAAAAAAATATAAAATTTTGGAATATTTTCCAAAATTTGAAAAATTTATCCAATCGAGTTGAATTTTTGCTTGTGGACAGATTTCCGGTGACAATAAATTATTCAACAAATAAACTTGTAACATTTTTCGTTTGAAAATTTCGCAATTTTTCAATAAAATTGTTTTTAGCGCATCAAAATTCAGGGTGAGTCACTGTAGTCGCGGTGAGTGATATAGACGGAAGGAAACAAATATTTAATACAAACTCATGAAAAAACGAACCAAATTATACAGTGTATAATATTAAAGCACGATATTGGCATACTTTAATACATATTTTCTTTAAATTCCAAATATCACGAAAACAGGTAGAAATAGGTATATGCATTACTTAACAAATTAAAAACAACTTAATGGGAAATGCATAAAATACACAGTGGGTTCCAGTTAAAAGGTCATTTAAAAAAATAAAAGTTGACTATGTGCTAGGAACACCCTGTATCAATTTTTTTTGGGCACCTCCGTATTAGTTTCGGTTGGTTTTTGACAAAGTTGTAATAAAATATCTGCAAAAATGTCGTCATTTTAGTTTTTAAAAACTAAAATTTAATATTACATAAGCTATTATGTTTAAGTCGGTACCACCTAATATAATTGGTAAGACAATTTTGTTCGCAATCATATGTTACAATATACAGGGCATTCCGTTTAAAAAAGTACAATCCTTTTCTGCCCCGCCTAAATGCATCACCCAGTATAAATGGAAATAATTTACCTTGTAGAAAATGAGATGCCAACTGACTCTTGTATTATTTTTTTCCTTCTCTAAAGATGCTATATCTACAACCGCTACTCCAGTGATTCACCCTATATTAAGCGTAGTTTAAAAAAACATTTTTGTTACATAAATTTATTTTTTGTTAAGCTCGTGGCATCATTTTACGTTTTCCAGGCTTTGCCGTTATTTTTGTTTACTAGTTCACGAAATATGAATGTGAAATATTATTTTTATTACTATTGTATTACTTATGTTACATTTGCAGGCTACTGTCGGTAATAAACCGTCACTTACAGTCCTAACGAATAAATACTACTCAGCTGACTAGTGTCTGATTTAAAGTTTAAACACTCAGTAATTTTACGCTGGATATAAAACATCTCTAAAAGCAGTCTGGCTCTATATCTAGTTATTTTAGCGAGCCATAACCTCCGTTTGCTCCCAATTTATGACGTGGTTGCTGGTCACCCCGTGCAAAGCAAGAGCGCAGTTCTTTTTCTTTAGCTTAGTATCGCTCTTATGCAATGCTAAGCGTGACTTGAGCCATTGGCTAGATTGGCCGTAATATTTCAAATCACAGCCCCCACAGGGAATGCAATAAATGACATTGGATTGCAATGGCAAAGGGGTTTTGTCTTTGGTGTTAGAAAAGATTCTGCCAATAGTTTTCTTGTTGCTCAAGATCACACGAAAACCGTCGTTCTCGAAGATATTGACTAACTTGACGGACAGATTGCTAATCAGCGTCAGTTTCTTGTATCGTACAAGGGGCGCACCACAACCGTCATCCGTGGCATACTTATGAAAGGGGGTGTTATACATGAGTTTATGAATTAACGATTTTGGATAACCATTGTTATAAAGCATGTGACGATATCTCCTTCACAGATAAGAACCTTAGGAAGTTGAGTTAGAGTGAGATGATTAGAATCAAAGGATCTGTGACGTGTGCACACGCACACGCCCACGCACACGCGCACACGCACACGCACACGCACATGCACACGCACACGCACACGCACACGCACACGCACACGCACACGCACACGCACACGCACACGCACACGCACACGCACACGCACACGCACACGCACACGCACACGCACACGCACATGCACACGCACACGCACACGCACAAGCACACGCACACGCACACGCACACGCACACGGACACGCACACGCACACGCACACGCACACGCACACGCACACGCACACGCACACGCACACGCACACGCACACGCACACGCACACGCACACGCACCCGCACACGCACGCGCACGCGCACACCCTCACCCACACACACGCACGCACGCACGCACGCACGCACGCACACACGCACGCACGCGACCTCATAGTTACGCGTTACTTCATGGCACATCATGCAACATCGTGCGAAATGTGATCAAGTGAAAGCAGCGCGAGTCGTGGCGGCCGGCCGGCCTTTGCAAAAGTGAAATGAGGGCACCCGGGTAAAATATAAGACGCCGCACAAAACACTACTATGCAATAAAAGTGCGGGTTTACGTTTAAAACCGATCGATACAAACGTTTAAAACGATCAAACAAACATGTCAATTGTGTACAGCAGTGAGACGCTCCTTAATTTAACCATTACTTGTATTTGTTGTAGTGTGGAAGATCAGCACTAGAGTGGCTTTTGATTTAAGGGAATACGTGAAATGGGAGAAGTTTGAACATTATAATCTTGCTTTTGACTATGATACTGGATATGATCATTTCTTTAATGAATTTGTATTAAAAAATATTTTTGATGCGCAAGCTGACTAAATAAGACCTCTTTTTAAAGTGTTTAAATCCGGAATGTTTCGTTTGTTTCACGATGGGGTCTCATTTGCTTTTAGCGGCATAAATAATGTTGTCAATATCGTTTTTGACTATTACGATATGCACCATAATTTGTCTCCTGTTCCATACTGCAATAAAAAAAATGTGTTACGTAATACCTTCCTTTCCCCTTCTTAATGCGTTAAATCATGTTTATATAAAAGGGCATGAGTTTCAATCCAACACAATTTTATTGTAAACGAACAGTTCGAGTAAAGCACGCAGTCTACCAAGTGAATCAAACACGCAAAAAATTGCCGAGTATAGTCAGACAGAAATGGATCTTCTAGAAAATTTAAATTTATTGCCCGCTACAAAGTACAACAAACAACTAAATTAATAATCTTCCGGCAGAAACAAGTTCGGAGGCAGCAAGATCTTCAACCAAGAAAACCAACAATAGCAACAAGAAGCATTAAAGAGGAAAGCCAATACGGATCAAAAAAAAAAAATGCGAAGAAGCCCAATCTAGAGGAGGAACCTGGTACCTCTTCGGATTTGGAATTGGAAGAGCTGAATAAGCCGGGTATGTGTGTTTCGTCAGCTTTAAAACCAATTAAAGAGATGCAGATATATTTTGAATATCGGATAACCGATATCAAAATATACACGCATCTTTAATGGCCAAGTGTGCTCGTGGATCTGGATAAGACGGACGATGAAGAGGCTTTTTCGATATTTTTGCCAAAAAGGATGGCAGAAAAAATTACGCCTACATTTTGTGATTCTGTGCGTACCAATAACTATTATTTAATTTTCATGGGAGAGCTAGAGACTGGAAAGGCGTATAAGGCTAATTTGTACAATTTAAAAAATACTAATTTAATATTTGTTATTATGTTTAAAAAAAAACTTTTCTTTAATTGTGTATTATGTAATTGTAATTTTAAAAATAGTTTTATGCATGTATGTGTTATTTATGTTATTTAACAATAAGTGTATTTATTTCAATAGGTTTATTTTATTTATATGCTAAGCTATTATTACTACAGTATACCGGGTGGTCAGTATTAAATATGAATGGTACGACAAAAGTGTCTTGATACACTTGTAGGACTCAGAGGGAGAAATGAAATGACGATATCTGCAATCGGTGAAAATGAGGCAAACTTAATTTTTTTAAATGGGAATACCCAAATTTTTTATCAAATTATGATTTTACGCTAAATAAGAAGAATCTTTTGTCTGAAACTTTTTTTCGTACGATGCATTTTGTTCGTGCGTAAACAAACCCTATGCGCCTGACGGGATAACGCGCGAGATACCAAAACGTGTCCCCGTTATGCACATATCTCCCTACGTTGTACCGTGAGTGTCTACTCAGTCGTCGCTTTGACTGCCAGACGGCGAGCGCATCCCATGCAGTGGCAGCGGTCGTAACCACCGCAGACGCCACAAACTTCCATCGTGAATAACTTTTGATAGATGCATCGTACGAAAAAAATGTTCAGACAGAATATTTTAATTTGTTTATATTTAAATAAAATATTATTTTGAATTAAAATAATTTTTATTTAATTAAAGGTTAAAAATATTCATTATTTAAATAATGTTTATTATATAAAAAGTTTGTTCTTATTTAGCGTAAAATCATAATTTTATAGAAAAGTTGGGTATTCCCATTTAAAAAAAATGAAGGTAACCTCATTTTCACTGATTGCAGCGCCATCTGCAATGAAACTGATATCGCCATCTCATTTCCCCCTTTGCGTCCTACAAGTTTATTTCAGATATTTTTATCGTACCATGCATATTTTTCGAGATATTTAGGAGTCTCAAGTTAAAAGGATCACCCGGTATATACGAGGTGCGAAATTCTATTCATAATAAACATAAATATTTTGTTTAAAATATGTAGTTTTTTTTTTATTTTAACAATTACAAATTTTAATTTATTAAGCATGTAGTCCTTTATTTCAAATCCTCTTATAAATTGTGTCATGGTCTCCCTACGAGGATGCTGGACTGCTGCATTTGCGTTCTCGCGGCTACCAGAGTTCATCCAGTTTACAAAACTACCAACAGACGGCACGCATAACAAATACTAAAATTAATTCACAAAATGGTCAACAGATGGCGCGCGTAAACCTAATTCGTGAACTGAACATCAGATGGCGCGCAAATGCACCTTCAACCCAAGTTTTTGCACCGACTTGATCCAGTCCCTGTGCATATGGTATTTTGTTACCATTTTTGAGATTTTTTGTAAAAATAAAAAAAATATAGTAATGATCTGGTTTTTCTTTGTGAGACACAATAATGCTCGAACATTGTTGAGTATTCTCAAAAGCGCACCGCAATATACCAAACGCTTTATTGTGTGACATGGCTTTTATATGTTTTGGGGTATTCACATAATGTCAATGAAAATAATTCTCAAAACTTGCGCAAATAAGATAATAAATAATATGTAAAACTGATTTTTGGAAACTGGTCGCTTTTCTTACATTTGTAGACCATAGTACATTCAAGAATATTCATGTATGTACAAAATTAGCAACGAAAATTCAAAATGTTGTTTTTGTTCATATCTGGAAATTGCTTTGATCAGCAAAAAATGCGTTTGGCCGAATTTAACTCGTGCAAATAAACTTTTCTGTATTTAAGATTTACGTTCAATTTTTTTATCTAGATAATTTTTAAGATAGCACGAATGCTAATGCTAAGGGAAAAAAATAAGGAAAACTGTAACATGCTGCAGAACTCACAACACTTTAAGGTGAATTAAAAAAATGTCGATGACCACAAAATATAAATAGAACAGTTTTATTTATTAAAAATCGCAGAGAATAGGATTTGCTTCAGAGAAGTTAAATTTTTTATTAGATAACAAAATATAATCCGTTTCTCCTAATATCGCAATAAATTTAAGATTAGCTCTAACACGACTAGTCAGCAATTTTGAGGAAGAAGTTTATTAGTTTATTTTCTATTTTGAGCTGGTAGAAAATTATTTGCGCAGTACACTTTTGGAGTAAAAACTCAACGCGCTGGCAATACTATGTATATATTGAAAAGGATTTTCTAAAAACCATAAATTATGATGCTATCATCAAAACATTTATTGAAGCCAAAATCAGAAAAAGAACATTTCAGGTTTGGAAAATAACATATTTTCATTAAATATTTTAACGAAAATTAACAGCTTAAAAATAATAATTACTTCATTACTTTTCAAAATTTATTAGTGTAGTTTTTGTATTTATATGTTGTATCTAAATTATATTATCTAGGTTTAATGTATTTAATGAGATGTATCAGAGAATTCCAATAAATAATAATAATAATGAATGTGTCTCGGTGGTATGACCATGTTCCATCTCCTGTTGTGAGTAATGATCATATTACCATATTATGGAACATGCCTATTGTCACTGATAGAATGCTTGATGCTATCAAGCCAGATATCGTGGTAAAGGATTTCCAGATGAAGGTATGCACGTTCATAGAAATCTCGGTACCTGCTGATGCAAATGTTGTAAGGAAGGAGCTTGAAAAACAACTTAAATATAAGGATCTCTCAATAGAAGTTGGACGTATGTGGGGAATGAAAGTAAACATTATTCCGGTGATTGTAGGTTCATTGGGAGCAGTTACTCTAAATTATAGTAAACATGTCAAGGAGTTGCCGTGCAAAATTTCGCCCTGGGAAATTCAAGAAATTGCGTTTTTGGGAAGCGCGAATATTTTGAGGAGAGTTTTATCATAAAGCATCCTATATTTACTGCTATCGTACTGCTATATTAATATTTCATCTTTACCTTCCTTTGTATATTGTCTATTAATAAATAATGTCTTCATGTGTTTTTACTGACCTATCCACAACCCTGCACGGGGTTTCCACAGTTTTCCTTTGCTTTGCAAACTTGTGTTGCAAAGCATAAATGGCGTTGTTTTTCAAAATTGGGTTGAGCTGTGGTGATACCTTCAAAGGGAGTACCCAAGGCTTCAGCGAAGCTCGGTACTACCAATTTGCCCTGACGATCCTCATTACTTTTCAAAATCTATTAGTGTAATTTTAGTATTTATATGTTGTTTCTAAATTATATTATCTAGGTTTAATATACTTAATGAGATGTATCAGAGAGTTCCAATAAATAATAATAATAGCTTCTTTATTTTCCCAAAAAATGAAAATATATATACACAAAAATACGCAATCGCTACAACACCCTTTAAAGTACCCTTTAAATGCAAATTAAAGATAAAAATTCTTACATTGTAGAAAAATGCGATTTTTATTTCTTTAAAAAATATTTTATTTATTGGTCTTATATCATATACGATATGTAGGTTGAGGGGCCCGGAATTTCATGTGTGCATAGGGCCCGTAAATCCCTGTGCGTGCGTGCGTGCGTGCGTGCGTGCGTGCGTGCGTGCGTTCGTGCGTGCGTGCGTGTGCGTGTGAGTGTGTGTAGCATTATAAAGTTGACTAGGTAATTCTTAATTCGTATGAAAATATTATCGACATCTGAGCGCTTTAATTAATATATTCCCCATCTAATTACATATACAAAAAATACTATAGATTAATCTAGAACAAAATGGTTTGTATACAAACTCACTAGCAGTATTTCTTTACCTAAACATGGGAATAATTTTTAATTAGCATCAAAGTTAAACTTTAAGCAGATTAGAATGACATAAATTATAGGATGTTACTGTAAGCTTTATACATCAAATTATTGTGATAATTATGTAATAGAAAATGCTTTTCTCATTTCCAGATGCATTAATTAACATGACCCTTATGTGGTAATCGGTGCTGTCAGGTAGCCCGCGCGTGAGCTTAGTGTATGATAAGGCGAGAGCGGTAAGGGGCAGCGGTCTCTTTAGAACGAATACGATTTATGATGATTTCTTTTACATTTATGCGAGATTAAGTTATCTCAGTCTTTCTGTTTGTGTGTGGGAGAAAAGGAGTTCTTTTATACCCGTCGTGTTAATGTTGTTAGGGTTCAAATACCTGTGGAACGTTTTTACCTGTCCGTATAAGTAGCCGGCAATGCCTAAACTAAAGAGACAAACACCTGTAGAGTAAAGTGAATGCATCCATTTTGCAGGGAATATGTTAATAAAAAACTTGTAATCACAATCTTCAATACTCTGCAAGATATTTGAATAAAATATCCTCGGTACCGGTTTCGACCTACGTAGAGGTCATCATCAGCCGAATCTACAAAGGCGAACATTACAGACTTCCAACTTAATTAATCACCACTTGGAGACTGGTCATAAATTAAATTCCAAAAATTTAATTTGTAGAAAATGTAGATTTTATGGGGTTTACCATAAACTTAGGGGCGGAAATGAGCTACCCCCAGCAAATTGCAAGGAGCTCACGCTCGAACGTAGAATAACTTCGTTCGGCTTTGTTCAGTACACGACTACCATATGGCACAGGTAAATCATTAGGAGGATCGCCTTACGATAGGACAGCACCAATGGCCACACCACTGGCGTCTGTAGTTAGATTAAATTCCTGTTTGAAGTTTGGGTAACTCAAAACTGGATAGTAAATTAGTTTTTCCATGTTCTTTTCCATGTTCGTCAGCATTTGAGCAACTCAAGCTCAAATGCTGACGAACATGGAAAAGGCCAATCGAATGGCACATCCTTTCGAGTTAATGTTTCTAAGAGCAAAACAATCTGCGAAAAAAACGGTATAAATCGCCGATAGTATGAAGTAAGGCCGAGAAAGCTTTTCAAATTTTTGGGAGTTGGAAAGTTGGAAAGAAAAACACATGATACTTTTGAAGGATCGGGCTTAATACCGTCCTGTGAAACGATATGACCTATGATATGAGTTCCTTTCTCCGGAATTCACATTTATCAGAGTGCAATTTAAGATTATTTTCTCTAAGACGACAAAATAACTTAATCAATCGATCGTTGTGTTGTCTAAGATTGGATCTATAGACAACTATATCGTCTAAATATACTAGGCATTTTATTCCTTGTAGACCACTCAATACACAATTTAAAAGTCGTTGGAAAATAGCAGGAGATCCTTTTAGTTCCATAGGTACTCGGTTATATTGCTGTACTAAAAGCAGTTAAGAGGAATTCATACCCTTAACTTTCTACCGGCAAAACACGGAAAAGTTTTGAGAGGTTTTCTTAGCTATTAGTTGACAGAACCGTAAATACAATACACCAAGTTAAAGATAAGAATTATATAATTGTGCTTCTGTGGTAGGTTTTTGATATTTTTGTTTGTTTTTGATAAATCTGCTACTGAATCTGACATAAAATTGACTGACTTTGCGATTTTTTTACAGAGAACAAGTTAAAATTGATAGGTTTAAGTCACACCTTTTTCTATAAGTGTACAAAGTTTCAATTAAAAATATCAAGACCTGATATGCTTTTTTCAGTCAAAGCTTTACCCTTACATGTGGTGCTCTGCCGTAAAAGTTGTTATTGTCGTCTTACGGACTCTAGCAGGATTCTTAGCCGCACAAATCGATAAACCAATGACGTTCAAGCGCGGCAATCGGGTACAGTCAGTGAAAACTCTAGTTCTTTACCATAGTCTGTTTGAATTATGCGGGCATAATAATGCCTCAAATCATATTAGAAAGCAATTTTAGTTGATTTGACGGTGCAAATGTGTAATGCGAAAAGAGGCTTCAGCCACAGAACGCTATTGTAGACGGCTTTTATGCCCTCAGTGTAACAGGCTCACATAAACTGGGTGAGGTGGCGATTTCCGTATAACGAGTCTTCGTTATAGCCAGGCTGCGTTCGACCTGCTAAATATCAGATTCAGATGATATCCGAAAGAAGTTTTACGTATACATACGGATAGTCTCTGTTCATCGATGTAGTATGTAGAATAGTACCAATAACCCGCTTAATTCGGAGCTTATATTTTGATTTTAATCGCCTTTGCAATTAATCTAATTCTAATGAAATATACAAATTTGTGGTGTTCTGCAAACATAGATTTTATTTAGATTATGTAGTAGTCGTATCCATCCACTAATAGTCTATCTATTTATTAGTTACACAGTTCGGTCAGTCTTGAAGCTTGCTCGTTTTTTTTTTCCTTGCAGATTAGCGTTTTTCCAAATTTGTTGCTATTACGGGAATATTGCATTACATTTACTACTAAATAAAAATGCACCATATTATATTTATTTTTCCACTATTTATTTTAAAATTTTACTATGAGGTTACGCCAAACCTACCAGACATTCTGTATGTATGAATAGCTGCATTATTTGACATTACATTTATGTTGACCTTACATTTATAATCAGCATCTGCAACATGTACATTAGGGTGGTCCAAATTTATACCTTGCAAAATCTTTTTTTTTTTGCTGAAGGGCAACGAGTCTCACAATCGGTTCCTATTCCGGAAAAAAAAATCCCCCCAAATTTGAAAAAAAAATCGGTTAACGTTAACACGTACCACCGAGCAGCTAAAATTTCCAATTTAAAATACATTGCAAAAATGCAAAAATCTTTTTTTTTCACGGTTCGGATTTAGAAAAAAAGTTGCGGGAGATTATCAGAAATTGTTCAGAACTTCCCAGAGATCAAATCCACAACCACTATTTTTTTCACCGCTCCCACCCTCTCCTGTAGTACCGTAAAAATGAAAATTTTCCCCAAATTTTCAATTTTACAAAGTTACGTGATTTATTATTTTTTTGACAGAAATTACTATTATTGAATTGTTGACATGTTTTTGTCATTTATTAACTAATTTAAAAGTTGTTTTAAAAAAATGTTTAAACAATTACTATTTGTTTAAACAAAAATATACGATGTTACGAACTCATTTTTCCATTTGTTGCAAACATTATTAAATTATTGTTTTTGTCATTTATTAACTAATTAGCAATTGTTTAAACAAATACCATTTGTTTAAACATAAATATATGTTGTTACGCACATATTTTTCTAATTTTGAAGAAGTTATTGGATTATTATTATTGGTATTTTTTGTCATTTATTAACTAATTTGCAATTGTTTAAACAAATATATACATTGTAATGGAAATCAATTTCTATATTTTTTTGCATAAATTAGTATTAGATTATTGGCAGTTTTTGGGCATTGTTTGTAATTGTTTAAACAAATATGTATATATATATATATATATATATATATATATATATATATATATATATAACTCCCGATAATAGTAACGTGGGAAATTCGGTCAAATGGGCAAAGTATATAAAACTCCTTTTATCTAGTTCAAATTTTCGTCTTTAATTTAAGACTTCCTCAGGAACAAGAATTAGAGTATCATAACAGTCTGCATAGTGAGAACATCCTCGGAAAAATCATGTCATTTTACACTAACATTCAGCCTATTTTTACGTGTTGTGAAGACATGTGTCGCTCTGCAGTTTATTTTGTGATTGGTTTTGCCTGTTTAGTGTAATGGTTATTGATTTCGTTAGTGTAAAATGACATGTCGCATTACACATTTGCACCGTCAAATCAACTAAAATTGCTTTCTAATATGATTTGAGGCATTATTATGCCCGCATAATTCAAACAGACTATGGTAAAGAACTAGAGTTTTCACTGACTGTACCCGATTGCCGCGCTTGAACGTCATTGGTTTATCGATCTGTGCGGCCAAGAATCCTGCTAGAGTCCGTAAGACGACAATAACAACTTTTACGGCAGAGCACCACATGTAAGGGTAAAGTTTTGACTGAAAAAAGCATATCAGGTCTTGATATTTCTAATTGAAACTTTGTACACTTATAGAAAAAGGTGTGACTTTAGAGTGTAAAATGACATGATTTTTCCGAGGATATTCTCACTATGCAGACTGTTATGATACTCTAATTCTTGTTCCTGAGGAAGTCTTAAATTAAAGACGAAAATTTGAACTAGATAAAAGGAGTTTTATATACTTTGCCTATTTGACCGAATTTCCCACGTTACTATTATCTGGAGTTGTTACAAAGTCACGGTCGTTATTTGAATTACACTATATATATATATATATATATATATATATATATATATATATATATATATATATATATATATATATATATATATATATATAAGGTTGGATCTCTAATGGGAATTCGACGGGAGACTTAATAATGCTACAACTCTTCAATCATTAAGCCAAGCTTTCGGCGTATTTATTTACCGCCTTCTTCAGGGCACTATTAAAATTACAACAATTAATTACTAAACAACTACAATATTCTAACAATTTCACTTACATGGTATGTGAGGTTAAATAATAAAATGGACATCTTCACAACTAATATTCCCTACTCTGCATTTTTCGGCTCAATTGTCACAGCTTAATTGACATAGCCCTCCTTTTCATTTTGTATATCTGATCTTCTATTAATTGAGTCGTTAGTTTTATGTATGTGATACATCTCTAAAAAAGATCTTTTGAGGTAGTTAGTTTCCATGCTTAATATTTTGACTTCATTATAGTTTATTTTATGATCTTGTTCATTTATGTGTATTGCCAAAGAACATCTCTGCAAATTGTTTTTACTATCGCTCTTATGTCCAGCTATCCTACTTTTAACAAGTTGAGATGTTTGTCCCACATAATACATTTGACAATCCGAACATTGTAGCCGATAAACGACATTTGATTGTAGCAAAGGAGGTGTTTTATCTTTTAATTTACTAAAAATTGTGTTGATTGTTTTTATACTTTTTTTAGCTATCATTATGTTTTCTTGCTTGAAGATTCTTAAAATTTTATTTGTTAAGTCAGTTACATCTACCATTGAACCATACTTCCTGCTTTCTGAAATGTTCACATTCTGAGCCCTGTTTAAGTCATTATCTACTATTACTATGTTATTTTCACGATTTGAAGTTCTATACAACAAATTAGTTACTAGTGCTCTTGGGTAAGAGTTCTCTATCAAAACTGCTTCCAACCTTCTTAAATTTTTTAATAAATATTGTTCATGACTGATAAGTGTTATACGTTTTTTCATTTGCTTGACAAAGTTTACCTTCACCCCCACTCCGTGTTGCGAAAGGTAGTTAATATATCTGTTGGATGACGTGGCTTTCTGATACCAGTCTAATTTTAAATTACCTTCAGCATCTCTGATCACTTTTGTATCAAGAAATGGTACTCCGTTGTTGTTGTCCTCTCTTTCGATCGTAAACTTTAAGTTTTTGTCAAATCTGTTAAATGTCTCCAGCATTTCATCAATAGCACTTTCAGGCACAGCCGTAATCAGGTCATCAACAAATTTTTTCACAAAGGGGACCTCGAAGGAGAGTTCTGGCAAACATTCGTCAAGCAACGCATCCATAATGTATTGTGATAATATTGGACTCAGTTTTGACCCCATGGCACAGCCAAAAATCTGTAGATAAGAACTATCTCTATAAGAAAAGTAATTGTTATCCAGCACAAAGGTTATCAAATCCAGAAAATGTGCCTCAGTCATGTTATTTGCGTATTCCCTGATGTTGTTCCAATTTTCATGAATAATTTTAATTGTTAGATCTTTTGAAATATTACCAAATAAATTTACCACGTCAAAAGACACTACTCTATAATTCAATGGTATCTTTTTATTTTTCATGAATTCTGCAAACCTAAATGTGTCACCTGTGTAATATTGATTATCAGTATTATATGCGTTGTCTAAAATTTGTGCAATGAACTGAGCAATGAACATTGTGGGGCTTTGCATTCCTGACACTATGGGTCTAAGAGGCACATTTTCTTTATGGATTTTTGGGTTTCCATAAATCCTAGGACAAACTGCATTATAACATTTAGGTTTGCAGAATTCATGAAAAATAAAAAGATACCATTGAATTATAGAGTAGTGTCTTTTGACGTGGTAAATTTATTTGGTAATATTTCAAAAGATCTAACAATTAAAATTATTCATGAAAATTGGAACAACATCAGGGAATACGCAAATAACATGACTGAGGCACATTTTCTGGATTTGATAACCTTTGTGCTGGATAACAATTACTTTTCTTATAGAGATAGTTATTATCTACAGATTTTTGGCTGTGCCATGGGGTCAAAACTGAGTCCAATATTATCACAATACATTATGGATGCGTTGCTTGACGAATGTTTGCCAGAACTCTCCTTCGAGGTCCCCTTTGTGAAAAAATTTGTTGATGACCTGATTACGGCTGTGCCTGAAAGTGGTATTGATGAAATGCTGGAAACATTTAACAGATTTGACAAAAACTTAAAGTTTACGATCGAAAGAGAGGACAACAACAACGGAGTACCATTTCTTGATACAAAAGTGATCAGAGATGCTGAAGGTAATTTAAAATTAGACTGGTATCAGAAAGCCACGTCATCCAACAGATATATTAACTACCTTTCGCAACACGGAGTGGGGGTGAAGGTAAACTTTGTCAAGCAAATGAAAAAACGTATAACACTTATCAGTCATGAACAATATTTATTAAAAAATTTAAGAAGGTTGGAAGCAGTTTTGATAGAGAACTCTTACCCAAGAGCACTAGTAACTAATTTGTTGTATAGAACTTCAAATCGTGAAAATAACATAGTAATAGTAGATAATGACTTAAACAGGGCTCAGAATGTGAACATTTCAGAAAGCAGGAAGTATGGTTCAATGGTAGATGTAACTGACTTAACAAATAAAATTTTAAGAATCTTCAAGCAAGAAAACATAATGATAGCTAAAAAAAGTATAAAAACAATCAACACAATTTTTAGTAAATTAAAAGATAAAACACCTCCTTTGCTACAATCAAATGTCGTTTATCGGCTACAATGTTCGGATTGTCAAATGTATTATGTGGGACAAACATCTCAACTTGTTAAAAGTAGGATAGCTGGACATAAGAGCGATAGTAAAAACAATTTGCAGAGATGTTCTTTGGCAATACACATAAATGAACAAGATCATAAAATAAACTATAATGAAGTCAAAATATTAAGCATGGAAACTAACTACCTCAAAAGATCTTTTTTAGAGATGTATCACATACATAAAACTAACGACTCAATTAATAGAAGATCAGATATACAAAATTTGAGTAATATTTACACCTACCTTTTAGAATATAAATCGGAAAATGGTCAAAATGATAATAGTTTGTTTGAAGATGCAATCACATTTTAAAATTCAAGTCTGGTTCTGTGTGGATGGGGATAAAGGGGTCAGGATGTTGGCAACACATATTTTAAACAAAAAAATCAGTACACATGCCACAAGATGGTAGTATAGTTATTTCGTTCACCTGCAGTTTTGAGTCCATCGCCTTCAGCAACAGTGTTTTATATTAAGATTGAAAAGGAGGGCTATGTCAATTAAGCTGTGACAATTGAGCCGAAAAATGCAGAGTAGGGAATATTAGTTGTGAAGATGTCCATTTTATTATTTAACCTCACATACCATGTAAGTGAAATTGTTAGAATATTGTAGTTGTTTAGTAATTAATTGTTGTAATTTTAATAGTGCCCTGAAGAAGGCGGTAAATAAATACGCCGAAAGCTTGGCTTAATGATTGAAGAGTTGTAGCATTATTAAGTCTCCCGTCGAATTCCCATTAGAGATCCAACCTTAATTATTAACGAACGACAGTGACACCTTGCATATATATATATATATATATATATATATATATATATATATATATATATATATATATATATATATATATATATGTATACGTGTTAAGTTGTCACCTCCGGCATATAGACCAGGCGACCTAGGATCCAGGTGTTCCAGATAATAAATTTTTAATCGGATTGCATATTTTTAATGAGGGGAACTGTTGCTACACGAATATGAAAAGAGGGGAAACGATTTTTGATTTTTCAGTAGGTCATATATAAGGTACGCAAACAGTACGAAGTGACCTTCGCAATTTATATATGAACGGAAACTGATGCGTCGCTGATACCTCCAGCGGTGTCGCCAAACCTACGAAGGTCACAATAGGCTATTATTATATAGCAGGTATATGATAGGACCTAAACTCGCTTCTCACAAAATAAACGCTCACTTTTAGTAATAGTATAGAAAGTTATTTATTAAGGCTCCGTTGTAAAAACATCGCAACTACGAAACAAAATGTTTAGATTCGATGTTTTTCTGTCGGGGTCCGGGTCTATGCCATGGTTTACGTATCGATTAAAGCTTATGGTGTCTGCGATGAGCTGGCCGTACGTAACAGCCGAAATATGGCCATTTTTTGCATATCTGACAATTATCCCACTTTTACAGATTTTACAGATAAATTTGTCAGACATTTGTCTTTATTTGATTTACGCAACATTTAAAGAATACACTGTAAAAATGTCACAAAAATATTTGAAAAATTACCAACTAAGCAATGATATGTCATTTTAAAGAGGAGAACTGTGGGTACACTACAGAAAGGAATTTCTGAAAAATATTGAAAGATGTTTGTATGGAAGGTGATTAAAAAAGCTTCCGATATTTGAGAATACAATCGGCTTCGACGGGCCGCTCGATTTTTGACTCTGGAATTGTTAATTTTTCGAATTATTTTCTATTATTTTACAGTCTTCCAGAATGATAAGGGTACATTCTGGTGTAACATATTCAAACATTAATTGTTTTTTTTATTGCATATTTAGGTTGCACAACATTTAAAGAATACAATAAGTGTCACTATAGACTCGGATATAATTCGAAACAGTTGTTTAAATTTATTTCGCTTCATCTAGCACAAAGTTCAATTCAGTTTAGTGAAACTTAAAATATAAACCGTTCGTTAAGGTAACTATTCATTCTGCATAAATATGCGCATTTATTATAAACGAAAGCTGGATAAATTAAAACAAAGTATCCCCACATGACATTTACCTAAGGTGACTAGACGTCCCGCTTTTGGCGGGACAGTACCGCTTTTTGACATTTTGCCCCGCGTCCCGCGGAGTTTTAAAAATGTCCGCTTTATAAAAAAATTATTTTTTTTACAGAATTTTTAGAGAAGTACTACGAAAAATGAACTATATGCTATTTCGTTCAAACATTCTTTTTCAAATCGTGCATTAAAAGGCAGTAAACTTTTGTAATTATTAAATAACATTTTGGGGTCGAAAACCGTTGTTTCACAATTGTATTTTTTTACAAAGAAAAATATGAAACTCATTTTAGGTAACTTACATACCATACTAAATATAAATTAATATTCATTTTTATTAACAACTAGACTCTAAGCTTCTGTCATTTACAATCAAAATTTCACTACGTTAACAATTTTAACCATTTTTATTATTTTCAAAGTTTTATTGGATACTGACCCTGTCATTTAGTCGCAGAGCAAGAATATACAGAAACTTAATAGAAAACACAGAATCTTAGCAAAACACCAAATTATAGGTAAAGAATATACAACATTCTATTCTGTCTAATGGTTTATGAAGAATTTATGAATTTTTGCATTGTTTTACGAAAATCACAACCTACCTTTTGCTATACGTGTATAAAATTTCGCTAACACGTAGCAACATTTGATATGTCGACTGACCGGCTTAAACGGTAAAAAAAGTTAGCTAAACTTTGATATTCAATAACTTTTGCAGACTTAAACCGATTTTCATTATTTTTTCGGCTCATGTAAAGAAATTTATCAGATTTATCATATTAATATACAGTTGATAATTAAAGAAAATAATATGTTCCAGCTGATTATTTATTCTGGGAGATCAAAAATAGTGTTTCTGGTCTAAGTTTGAAACATCCTGTGGAATAATTAAGGAATTTGTTCTCTCGCAGGTTGGCAACTAGGTACTCTATTACAAAACCATATCAATTCTCAACATCTTGCTTTCTAATTCATCTCAATATCTGAATTTTTGCAGAATATACACAGTTTGAAGCAAGATATTGTATTTCACTCATAATCAAGTAACATTTGCTGCAAGCTTTAACAGCAAATTTAAATTGCTAAGTTTTATTTAAAGTTTGAAATTGTTAATCTTCTACAAAATTCAGATATTGGAATGAACTAAAAACAAAATGTTGAGAATATGGATGTCTTTTTAACAAAGTACTTTAAAATTTGCTCTGCAGTTATTTCACAGCGTGTATCGAAAGCAGATAAAAAAAACAACGTTATGGTATGTTTTTAAAAAATTACAAAAGTATGTGCTTATCTCTAAGAAATTCAATGAATTTCTTTAAAATGTATTAAAAAATAATGAAAACCTGTCTATATTACAGAAGTTTAGCAAAATAAGCGTTCTTTTAATTGTGCCCGTCAAAGTATTTTTTTCTCAAAACTCTACCTTTTTACTTGGCATATCTTGTTGTGCTGAACAGAGTCGTTAGATTAGAACATATGTTTGTTATTTTTTTACCTTAAGATTTATTTATTATATAATTCATCTTTCTTAGTCCTTCTTACTATATTTATTAGTTGATAAGAATGTTTTTAAAAAATATACAAATTTATTTAGAATATTTATTTCGTGCAAAGGGCATAGATTTGAAGAATTTATGTTAATGGGAAGAGAGTTAATATATACAATTTTAATCCCTATAATTAAACGATAATGAATAATCTTTGTCTTATATCAAGCAAAATCTTTTTATTTAAAATGAATATGGCAAAACAATTAATCACTAATAATGCAAATAATATCTAATATTCAATAAATTATGTGTTGTTCAAACAAATATGTTTTGATAACCAGCACAACAATTTAAAGGAGTATATGTGATGTTGCTTAAAATACAAAAATCTGTATAACAAACCAAACTAAAAAAACATACTAATAATAATTTTTGTGTTTATAATAATCCTAGAAATTGTCTATTTACGAGTACGATCTTTTGAAAAGACGGTTGGTTTTAATTACTACCGCCCACCCCGCCCCGCTACTGGCCCGGTTTTCTACAATAAAAATCTGGTCACCTCACATTTACCGTAGAGTGGGTATACTTTGCTAAAATTATTAAATTATATTTTCATTTTTATAATTTTAAAACAATATTAAGCAGTCGCTACCGCCAGTCAAAGTTATGTAAAAATAACTACAACTAATGAATACCTAAATTAAATACTACTTTAATAAGCAAATCAATTTACTTTTTTTGTGTAAATACCAGAACACCAGAAGAATTTAATTTTAATTAATTTGCATTAATGTCGCGACATACGTAAAAACTGTTCGATTCCGTAGAATCTTAATAGACACCGTTGTCCATAATATTACAAGGTACGCACTTTCCCTTCATTAGACTGAATATGCGTAGTATTAAACTTATCTTATAAAATAAATATGGCTGATCAACATGGATTTCTACAATCGGAATGGTCCAATAATTTATACCTAACATTTACTTGACTAGATTGCTTATTGTGGAGTTGTTAACTAAAATTTCTGGCATCACCTTTTTAATATTTCTGCTTGAGTACTTGATTCAATAGGATTTGTGGTGAACAAAGGAAAGGGTATGTGGAATTTATAGAATTTATTGATGTAATAGCACCGAAAATAATTTATTTAATTTTATTTCATTAAATGATATTTGCGGACACTAGAATAGTTGACAAAGAGCAGACTATGCCATTCAAAATAATTAACAAACGATAAAAACATGCGGGATATAATTGTGAAATACAATAAATGCAGCTACGGCCAGGATTTGAACCAAAACCAACTGCGTCCAAGGGCAGAAATAAATACGAAAATACTCATATAAGATATATTTCTTGCGCTGTCACCTCCACAACATTACCAGCGATTTTCGGATGTCACAGCGTGTATTGTACGATACAAAACACGGAGTCATATATGCGGAGGTGACTTCGTAGTGGCCGTATGGGCGACACTAGCGCTTTATAATTTTAAATCAATATTAAGCAGTCGCTACCGGCAGTCAAAGTTATGTAAAAATAACTACAACTAATCTGAATACCTAAATTACCTACTAATTTAATAACTAAATCAATTAACTTTTTATGTGTAAATATCAGAACACCAGAAGAATTTAAGTTTAATTAATTTGCATTAATAGCGCAACATATGTAAAAATTGGTAGATGCCCTAAAATCTTAATAGACACCGTTGTCCATAATATTACAAGGTACGCACTTTCCCTTCATTAGATGGAATATGCGTAGTATTAAAATGTGAAAACTTATCTTTTAAAATAAATATGGCTGAGCCAAATGGATTTCTACAATCGGAAAGGGCCAACAATTTATACCCAACATTTACTGGACTCGATTACTTATTGTGGAGTTGTTAACTAAAATTTTCCGCATCACCTTTATAATATTTCTACTTGAGTACTTGATTCAATGGGATTTGTGGTGAACAAAGGAAAAGGTATGTGGAATTTATAGAATTTATTGATGTAATAACACCGCAATAATTTATTTAGTTTTATTGCATTAAATAATATTTGCAATGTAAGCAGCCTATGCCATTCAAAATAATTAACTAACGATAAAAACATGCGGGATGTAACTTTGAAATAAAAAATGCAGCCACGACCTGGATTTGAACCAAAAACATTTGTATCTCGCGTAAAATTGACAACCCAACTGCGTAGGAGGGCAGCAAATAAATACGAAAATACTTATATAACATATGTTTCTTGCGCTGTCACCTCCACAACGTTGCCAGAGTTTTCCGGATGTCACAACGTGTATTGTATGATATAGTTAAGTTTTCACATTTTAATACTACGCATATTCAATCTAATGAAGGGCAAGTGCGTACCTTGTAATATTATGGACAACGGTGTCTATTAAGATTCTAGGGCATCGACCAATTTAATTAAAACTAAATTCTTCTGGTGTTGATATTTACACAAAAAAGTTAATTTATTTGGTTATTAAATTAGTAGGTGATTTAGGTATTCAGATTAGTTGTAGTTATTTTTACATAACTTTGACTGCCGGTAGCGACTGCTTAATATTGATTTAAAATTATAAAGCGCTAGTGTCGCCCATAATACGGCCGCTACGAAGTCACCTCCGCATATATGACTCCGTGTTTTGTATCGTACAATACACGCTGTGACATCCGAAAAACGCTGGTAATGTTGTGGAGGTGACAGCGCATGAAATATATGTCATATGAGTATTTTAGTATTTATTTCTGCCCTCGGACGCAGTTGGTTTTGGTTCAAATCCTGGCCGTGGCTGCATTTCTTGTATTTCACAATTATATCCCGCATGTTTTTATCGTTTGTTAATTATTTTGAATGGCATAGTCTGCTCTTTGTCAACTATTCTAGTGTCCGCAAATATCATTTAATGAAATAAAATTAAATAAATTATTTGCGGTGCTATTATATCAATCAATTCTATAAATTCCACATACCATTTCCTTTGTTCACCACAAATCCTATTGAATCAAGTACTCAAGCAGAAATATTAAAAAGGTGATGCGAGAAATTTTAGTTAACAACTCCACAATAATCAATCTAGTCAAGTAAATGTTAGGTATAAATTATTGGACCATTCCGATTGTAGAAATCCATGTTGATCAGCCATATTTATTTTATAAGATAAGTTTAATACTACGCATATTCAATCTAATGAACCTTTGTAATATTATGGACAACGGTGTCTATTAAGTCTAGGGCATCGGCCAGTTTTTACGTATGTTGCGACATTAATGCAAATTAATTCAAATTAAATTCTTCTGGTGTTCTGATATTTACACAAAAAAAAGTAAATTGATTTTTCTTATTAAATTAGTAGGTAATTTAGGTATTCATTAGATGTAGTTATTTTTACATAACTTTGACTGCCGGTAGCAACTGCTTAATATTGTTTTAAAATTATAAAAATGAAAATATAATTTAATAATTTTAGCAAAGTATACCCACTCTACGGTAAATATAAGGTGACCAGATTTGAAGAAAAGCGGGACAGTAGCGGGGCGGGGTGGGCGGTAGTAAAACCAACCGTCTTTCCAAAAGATCGTATTCGCAAATAGACAATTTCTAGGATTTTTATAAACACAAAAATTATTATTAGTATGTTTTTTTAGTTTGGTTGGTTACACAGATTTTTGTATTTTAAGCAACATCACATATACTCCTTTAAATTGTTGTGCTGGTGATCAAAACATATTTGTTTGAGCAGCACATAATTTATTGAATATTAGACATTATTTGCATTATTAGTGATTAATTGTTTTGCCATATTCATTTTAAATAAAAAAATTTTGCTCGATATAAGACAAAGACTATTCATTATCGTTTAATTATAGGGATTAAAATTGCATATATTAACTCTCTTCCCTTTAACATAAATTCTTCAAATCTATGCCCTTTCAACGAAATAAATATTCTAAATAAATTTTTATATTTTTTATTTCTTATCAACTAATAAATATAGTAAGAAGGACTAACAAAGACGAATTATATAATAAATAAATCTTAAGGTAAAAAATAACAAACATATGTTCTAATCTAACGACTCTGTTCAGAACAACAAGGTATGCCAAGTTGAAAGGTACAGTTTTGAGAAAAAAATGCTTTGACGGGCACAATTAAAAGAACGCTTATTTTGCTAAACTTCTGAAATATTGACAGGTTTACATTATTTTTTAATACATTTTAAAGAGAGATAAGCACATACTTTTGTAATTTTTTAAAAACAGACCATAATGTTGTTTTTTGATCTACTTTCGATACACGCTGTGAAATAACTGCAGAGCAAATTTTAAAGTACTTTGTTAAAAAGACATCCATATTCTCAACATTTTGTTTTTAGTTCATTCCAATATCTGAATTTTGTAGAAGATTGACAATTTCAAATTTTAAATAAAACTTAGCAATTTAAATTTGCTGTTAAAGCTTGCAGCAAATGTTACTTGATTATGAGTGAAATACAAAATCTTGCTTCAAACTGTGTATATTCTACAAAAATTCAGATGTTGAGATGAATTAGAAAGCAAGATGTTGAGAATTGATATGGCTTTGTAAGAGAGTACCTAGTTGCCAACCTGCGAGAGAACAAGTTCCTTAATTATCCCACAGGATGTTTCAAACTTAGACCAGAAACACTATTTTTGATCTCCCAGAATACATAATCAGCTGGAACATCTTATTTTCTTTAATTATCAACTGTATATTAATATGATAAATCTGATAAATTTCTTTACATGATCCGAAAAAATAATGAAAATCGGTTTAAGTCTGCAAATGTTATTGAATATCAAAGTTTAGCTAACTTTTTTTACTGTTTAAGCCGGTCAGTCGACATATCAAATGTTGCTACGTGTTAGCGAAATTTTATACACGTATACCAAAAGGTAGGTTGTAATTTTCGTAAAACAATGCAAAAATTCATAAATTCTTCATAAACCATTAGACAGAATAGAATGTTGTATATTCTGTACCTATAATTTGGTGTTTTGCTAAGATTCTGTGTTTTCTATTAAGTTTCTGTAGATTCTTGCTCTGCGACTAAATGACAGGGTCAGTATCCAATAGAACTTCGAAAATAATAAAAATGGTTAAAATTGTTAACGTAGTGCAATTTTGATTGTAAATGACAGAAGGAACTACTTTGTAGTCATTTAGCTTAGAGTCTAGTTGTTAACAAAAATTAATATTAATTTATATTTAGTATGGGATGTAAGTTACCTGAGTTAATGAGTTTCATATTTTTCTTTGTAAAAAAAATACAATTGTGAAGAAACGGTTTTCGACCCCAAAATGTTGTTTGATAATTACAAAAGTTTACTGCCTTTTAACGAACGATTTGAAGAAGAATATTTGAACGAAATAGCATATAGTTCATTTTTCGTAGTAATTCCCTAAAAATTCAGTAAAAAAATAATTTTTTTTATAAAGCGGGACATTTTTAAAACTCCGCGGGACGCGGGGCAAAATGTGAAAAAGCGGGACTGTCCCGCCAAAAGCTGGACGTCTAGTCACCTTAGGTAAATGTCATGTGGGGATACTTTGTTTTAATTTATCCAGCTTTCGTTTATAATAAATGCGCATATTTATGCAGAATGAATAGTTACCTTAACGAACGGTTTATATTTTAAGTTTCACTAAACTGAATTGAACTTTGTGCTAGATGAAGCGAAATAAATTTAAATAACTGTTTCGAATTATATCCGAGTCTATAGTGACACTTATTGTATTCTTTAAATGTTGTGCAACCTAAATATGCAATAAAAAAAACAATTAATGTTTGAATATGTTACACCAGAATGTACCCTTATCATTCTGGAAGACTGTAAAATAATAGAAAATAATTCGAAAAATTAACAATTCCAGAGTCAAAAATCGAGCGGCCCGTCGAAGCCGATTGTATTCTCAAATATCGGAAGCTTTTTTAATCACCTTCCATACAAACATCTTTCAATATTTTTCAGAAATTCCTTTCTGTAGTGTACCCACAGTTCTCCTCTTTAAAATGACATATCATTGCTTAGTTGGTAATTTTTCAAATATTTTTGTGACATTTTTACGATTTTTCGTTTATAACGATTTGATTTCCTGTTTCACACACCATCTCCTCGCACAAACGCATTCCTGAATTCGCCGATGCTGAGGATGGCTCGCGCCTCCGACCGCGTCAGTGTCGATATGTTCCGATTTAACTATCACAGATTCCGGCGTATGGTTGTTGTCGGAACCCTCACATTAAAGAATTTGTAGGCTTGTTGCTATTATTATTGTTATTATTATGGATATTTCTGTTACTTTTATTTTTTGAAAATTTTTTGAATTTTTTGTTACTTTTCTTATGATTCTGTTATTGTTACTTTGCATACAGCAATCTCAACTGCGTCTTTGATTTTGATTTTGATTGCTTTTCTTTGTACTTTTTGCTTTATTGTTTGTTTGACATAACTGCACATTATTAGTTGTAAACGTGACACAGTGTAAGTGGGTTCGTCCTGTACTGTGTCCAACTTGTATAAATAAATAAATAAATAAATAAATAAATAAATAAATAAATAAATAAATAATAAGTGCGCATTTTTATGGAGAATAAATACTTACCTCAACGAACGGTTTATATTTTTATTTTGACTAAACTGAATTGAACTTATGTGTTAGATGAAACTAAATAAATTTAAATAACTGTTTCGAATTATATCCGATTCTATAGTGATCCTCTTATTAACACTTATTGCATTCTTTAAATGTTGTGCAACCTAAATATGCAATATGCAATATGCAATATGTAACATATTCAAAAATTAATTATTTTTTATTGCAGATTTTGGTTGCACAACATTTAAAGAATGCATACACTGTAAAATAATAGAAAATAATTCGAAAAATTAACAATTCCACAGTCAAAAGTCGAGCGGCCCGTCGAAGCCGATTGTATTCTCAAATATGGGAAACTTTTTTAATCACCTTCCATACAAACATCTTTCAATATTTTTCAGAAATTCTTTTCTGTAGTGTACTCACAGTTCTCCTCTTTAAAATGACATATCATTGCTTAGTTGGTAATTTCTCAAATATTTTTGTGACATTTTGCAGTGTATTCTTTAAATGTTGCGTAAATCAAATAAAGACAAATGTCTGACAAATTTATCAGTAAACACTGTAAAAATGCGATAATTGTCAGATATGCAAAGAATGGCCATATTTCGCCTGTTACGTATGGCCAGCTCATCGCAGACACCATAAGCTTTAATCGATACGTAAACCATGGCATAGACCCGGACCCCGACAGAAAAACATCGAATCTAAACATTTTGTTTCGTAGTTGCGATGTTTTTACAACGGAGCCTTGATAAATAATTTTCTATACTATTACTAAAAGTGAGCATTTATTTTGTGTGAAGCGAGTTTAGGTCCTATCATATACCTGCTATATAATAATAGCCTGTTGTGACCTTCGTAGGTTTGGCGACACCGCTGGAGGTATCAGCGACGCATCAGTTTCCGTTCATATACAAATTGCGGAGGTCACTTCGTACCGCTTGCGTACCTTATATATGACCTACTGAAAAATCAAAAATCTTTTCCCCTCTTTTGATATTCGTGTAGCAAAAGTTCCCCTCATTAAAAATATGCAATCCGATTAAAAATATATTATGTGGAACACCCGGATCCTAGGTCGCCTGGTCTATATGCCGGGGTGACAACTTAACACGTATACATATATATATATATATATATATACATATTTATGTATATATATATATATATATATATATATATATATATATATATAGTTGATAATAAGTAACGACCGACTTCGTTGGAAATTAAACGTACGAAATATCGTGGGAAATTCGGTCAGAAGGGCGTTATAAAGGAAACTCCTTTTATCTTCGTTCAAATTTTCGTTTTAATTTAAAACTTCATCAGGAACCGGCTATATCGAACAAAACAAACGCTTCAGCACACAACGAAATCGTCACAATTATAAGCAGGCAACAAAAAAATTAATTAATTAATTCTCTACTTACAATTAGAGTCGGGGGAAAACTGCTAGGAGAAATCAGCGTCATCGGAGGCAACAAGCCAAAGCATCCCAGCCAATTAACAAATGAAAACAAAACCACATCACAATAAACAAACTAAAATCACCAGGACAACATGTCACTGTGTGAAAGCAACAACAGGTTACGATACAACACACACGCTGAAAAGCGTGCGACGAATCAATTTCGAACGTCAGGGCCACCAACCTCAACCGCATCGTGTAATTTTTAAAACTTATGGTTAATCAAGAAAGAATAAATTGTGCTTAATTGACTTGTATCTGACTTGAAATTCAAGCAACTGTTTCCGTTAGCCTGAATATGGAACATTTCCAGAAAAAGCCTGGATTTATAATTATTTCCGCGGTCACAATTACGGTATCGTCCCACATCATTATATGGTCAGAGTCAATGGCATGCTGTTGTCCCCTGAAATATTATGGTCAGACTAGTCAGTGGCTTAAGTCGCGTATTGCCTTGCACAAAAGTGATACTAAATTACGGAGAAAAAACTGTGCAGTAGCACAGCATGCCATTGACTCTGACCATATAATGATGTGGGACGATACCGTAGCACTGTATTGGTATACTTTATTACACATTTTCTTTAAATTCCAAATATCACGAAAACGGGTACAAATATGTATATGCCACACTTAATATAAATTAAAGGCAACTTAATGGGAAACGCAACCAGCAAATAATATATAGGGCGTTCCATCTAAAAACTCAAGAAAAAGCCATTTGAAAAATATCAAAATTGATTAGGTGCTAGGAACACCCTGTATAGCGCATCAAATTTCTTTGGGCACTATCACCTCCCTATTAGTATTGGTTATTTTCTGACAAAGTTGTAAGAAAGTATCTGCAAAAATGACGCTATTACGTAGTTTTCGGAAAAGGCCTGCAACGGCCATTTTTTAAATAAAAAATTGAATATTGCAGAAACTATTAGCTTTACATCAATATCACCTGATACAATTAGTAAGACAATTTTCTTCGCAATCATAATATGTTATAATATATAGGGCATTCCATTTAAAAAAGTTAATTTATTTTCTGCTACGCCTAAATGCAACACCCAGTATAAATGAAAATAATTTTACGTTGTAGAAAATGATATGCCAAACAACTTCTGTATTAAATATTTTTTTCCATCTCTAAAGATAATTGCTATATCTACCACCGCGACTCTAGTGACTCACCCTGTATATATATATATATATATATATATATATAAATATATAAATGTATATAAATATATTGTTACGGACATATTTTTTGTATTTATTGCAAAAACTATTATTAAATTATTGGCCTTTTTTGGCATTTATTAACGAATTTAGAATTCTTTAAACAAGTACCCATTTTTGTAAACAAAGGGGGGGGGGTGTGGTTGTGTGTGTGGTGTGTGTGTGGGTGTGGGGTGTGGGTGTGGGTGTGGGTGTGGGTGTAGGTGTGGGTGTGGGTGTGGGTGTGGGTGTGGTGTGGGTGTGGGTGTGGGTGTGGGTGTGGGTGTGGGTGTGGGTGTGGGTGTGGGTGTGGGTGTGGGTGGTGGGTGTGGGTGGTGTGGGTGTGGGTGTGGGTGTGGGTGTGGGTGTGGGTGTGGGTGTGGGTGTGGTGTGGGTGTGGGTGTGGGTGTGGGTGTGGGTGTGGGTGTGGGTGTGGGTATGGGTGTGGGTGTGGGTGTGGGTGTGGGTCTGGGTGTGGGTGTGGGTGTGGGTGGTGGGTGTGGGTGTGGGTGTGGGTGTGGGTGTGGGTGTGGGTGTGGGTGTGGGTGTGGGTGTGGGTGTGGGTGTGGGTGTGGGTGTGGGTGTGGGTGTGGGTGTGGGTGTGGGTGTAGGTGTGGGTGTGGGTGTGGGTGTGGGTGTGGGTGTGGGTGTGGGTGTGGGTGTGGGTGTGGGTGTGGGTGTGGGTGTGGGTGTGGGTGTGGGTGTGGGTGTGGGTGTGGGTGTGGGTGTGGGTGTGGGTGTGGGTGTGGGTGTGGGTGTGGGTGTGGGTGTGGGTGTGGGTGTGGGTGTGGGTGTGGGTGTGGGTGTGGGTGTGGGTGTGGGTGTGGGTGTGGGTGTGGGTGTGGGTGTGGGTGTGGGTGTGGGTGTGGGTGTGGGTGTGGGTGTGGGTGTGGGTGTGGGTGTGGGTGTGGGTGTGGGTGTGGGTGTGGGTGTGGGTGTGGGTGTGGGTGTGGGTGTGGGTGTGGGTGTGGGTGTGGGTGTGGGTGTGGGTGTGGGTGTGGGTGTGGGTGTGGGTGTGGGTGTGGGTGTGGGTGTGGGTGTGGGTGTGGGTGTGGGTGTGGGTGTGGGTGTGGGTGTGGGTGTGTGTCTGGGTGTGGGTGTGTGTGTGGGTGTGTGTGTGTCGGTGTGTGGGTGTGTGGGTGTGTGGGTGTGGGTGTGGGCGTGCGTGCGTGCGTGCGTGCGTGCGTGCGTGCGTGCGTGCGTGCGTGCGTGCGTGCGTGCGTGCGTGCGTGCGTGTGTGTGTGTGTGTGTATCGGGACGAAACTTCATATTTAGAAGTTTCATAAACAAACTTAGAGCTGAAAAGCTTTCTGTTGAAATGGGTCCAAAGAAACTGGAGGTTTAGTCTTAGCATTTTTGAAAGATTTTGTAAATAAGCCGCCATTTCTGGAATTTCGTCGAAATAGTTAAATAATAAAGAGGAAATTCTGAATAATTTATGACTATGACATTTTTGGTACAATCAATAGTTTAGCTGCATAAGCAAATTCTATTTCATCGAGATCGGTCGTACTGCATTAAAACTAGTAGCCAGGATTTGTCAGATTTTTTTACTCTAATGACAGTAGGTAGTGTCAAACGCTAATGTTTTGACAATAACTTCTGTCAATATAAGTTGCGTTCGGATATTGTATTACACTTTTTACACCCAATAATACGTAAGTGTCATTTGGACGGTGTACCCGGTGTCAACGGTGTAGAATATCCGAACGCAGCTTTAATCGACATATCTGTGTAGTTCTACTAGACAGATAGTTCTACTAATTTTATTTTAATGCAGACAAGGCCGATCTCGATCAAATAGAATCTCATGCAGTTAAACTATTAATTTTATATATAGTATGATAAAGTCATGTGCCTGGCCACATCCGATTTTTCTATCATAATATGAACATGAGGAAGTAAAAATGAATTGTAAGGGTTGGAGGGAAATATACGTCATTTTCTAAACTGCAGATCCATCATATCGTGGAATCAATAACATACCGATATCAAAGATAATCTTTGCCTATACCTACATAATGTAGATACTTGTGTGTAGACCGTGATGACATGGTGTTTCTTTATAATTTATTAAATTCATTTTAGCCCACAAATTTTAGGTTGCCTAATGGATTTATTATATATTAACCTAAAGAAGTACATTTTTATGAAATAGGACACATACTTATAACGTGATAGAATAAAAATAGATTAGGTTCTGCGTCGTGTACTGATATTCAATGCAACGTTCTAAAAGATAAACATAATAAAGAAGTAAACTTGATGAAGTGTGGTTGAGAAGCTACGTACTAGTTAATGTGAAGTGAATTGTTAGTTTTGAGGAAAAAATCTTTAGTTAAAATTGGAACAACTGGCCTGAATTAATCTGTCTTTGGTAACTGTAACAAGCTGTTTACGAACGTTCTAATGCAAAATGTGAGGACAGGAAAATGCATTATTTTCTCAGTTTCACTTATTGTATCCAAACTTATTTTCTTTGACATTAGTTTTCATATTGCAGAATATAAAATTTTCATCTAGTCGATACTATTTTCAGTAAACTATTTTTACCATAGTGACTTTGTTGGTACCTAACTTGGGATAGACTAACCCACTAACCCACGATGGAGATCTTTGACACGTGGCTCTCATGGCATCTGTACCGGAGCCTCACTTGTCCTCCTGCAGAAGCTCTTTCACTAACTTCGCCACATATCTAATAAACATCATGCTGAATTCGATAGGTTTTAGTAATCATGAGATCATAGAAACGTACCTACTCTATCAATCTTTGCAATATTAATATACAATTTGTAGTTCCATTTCAATTTATTGAAGGGTAGTGTTTTAAACCACTGCTTAGTGTTATATTTACCTTTTGTACATTAGTATGCAATAAACTTATTATTATCATAGAGTAAGATTTATCACTATTTAGAAATCATTCTGACAAGTTCCGAAAATATTACTGTACAACTATGAGAAAGAAAATACAAATAAAAATGTTTATACAATAGATTTATTGAATATAATTATAATTAAGTCTACATATAATAATTTTATCAATGAAACTAAATAAAAAAAATAAAAAAATTTTAAATGTAAAAAGTTTTCCAGCAAATAATTCAAGGTAAATAATAGGTATAAAACTAATGGAAGTTAAATGAGGTAGGAAAAAACATAGAATAAGAAACAATATACAGCATATGTATGATATATCGCATGCAAAAAGAAAGATAAAAACTTAAATATCTACAAAAAAAAATTGGTTTTATATTTATTTTTTTAGGAATTCAACATCCTACAAAATATCTCAAAGTTTGAAGTCAAGGTGTTAAAAGTGAATAAGGTTTTCTGTAACGTTACACCAATTTTACAAAATATTTTAGTTACACCACATTTGTTCCGGACAAGCGATATCATCTTATTTCTTTGCCAATATACAGTGTCTATTGGGGGATAGTTTAGACCCACATTTTGATATATTTTGATTTGCACATAAGTGGATAATAGCAGCGGAAGGTGGGCCACTCTTTGATTCCAGTAACTTGAGCTGCATAACTGTTCCTTCGTTATCTTTAGATATTGATATTTCACATCCGAAGCACGGCACTATACGCTATACAGGTGTTATTAAAACAATAATCTCTCAGGCTTTCTGTTTTCAACTTCGGTTTGTCCAAGTTTACACTGCTATGAGCGTCCAGCCTGTATCGTGTATGGTTATACAAAAGAGCTTTGCGATGTCTTGCTAAGATTCTCCTTCCTTGACACGTCTAGTTCGATATAAATTGGGCTAGGAACGTATCTTGAAGGGCTACCGGAAACAATGCCATTAATATCGTAAACTGTATCCTTCACTGCCATACTATTATAGTATCATCTGCAAATAATAATGATGAGTATACAAACAAATAATAATTGTAAACTTACCACCCATCAATGCGCATATTCACGACAGATAATACATATTGGCGTATCTTTTCCAATTTTTCCCTGATGTTCAACATACAGAACATAACCTTCAAAATTCAGGGCCCGGCATTCCAACCGGTGAAGCTAAAAATACACTTTAGAAGATGGACAAATGTGACGTCCTAGTTTTGAATGGGCAAACGATGATTCCCGATGAGTGCCGAAATGGGGGCGGGCGCGCACGACCGGTGCGCGTTAGGACGCATGCAGTCGCCACGATCGCCAGGCGTCGCTCGCTAGTGCACATTTCACAGGACGACTGCGCTAAATATATATATATATATATATATATATATATATATATATATATATATATATATATATATATATATATATATATACGTAAGCAGTATAATTAATTATTCGATCGACAATTAGTACTGTGTAAAGGCAAGTGTGGTTGGGTATTTGATCCGTTTATAATAAAGCTAACTCTTTATTTTTAATTGCTATATTTCGGAATCAATTGTTCCTTCTTCAGGCAAAACTACAAAAGAACACGTAACACAAGCAATGAATACAAAAGCATAATAAAAAGCGTCAATGTACTTACAAATATGAGTTAGATTAAGCAGCACAAGTTGAGAAACTTCTCCAACATCTCCAATAAATTCACGAACATAAATAACAATATCAAAACAATGTTAAAATAACCTAGTCGCTCAGGTCACTGCGGACTCGTTTTGGCGGCAAAAGGACATACATTCAGAATACAACCACGGGCATGCGTCAGGTGTTGCAACAAATCGTGGCACTGCTAGAACATTAGACTATCACTAGTGACCGTTCTTCTGTTGGAATAATTTCTATCTATTGAAATTATACAAGAATAAATATTACTGATACCATCCACATCATTCTTAAAGTTCACAGCGTGGTCAGGTGTATATATATACATATATATATGGATTTGATCAGAATTGAAAACTGAATCGATTTAGCTGTCCGTCTGTCCGTCTGTGTACACGATAACTGCCGTAATTTTGAAGCAATTGATCTGATATTTTAAAAACGGTGGGGGTATTTTAACTTCAGCACGGCTGAAGATAATTTTCTTACTAGTTTCTTATCAAATATTCAGGAAAATCACTCTTTTTGACAATCTTTGTAAATTAACGTCATTATGACAACTGAACCTTCTATTTCGACTGACACAAGTATTCATTTAGGCACCAATGATAGAATAGAAAACATTTCTTCACTAAAATTGCCCCCCTTTTGGCCATCTACACCAGCAATTTGGTTCTTGCAAATTGGAGCACAATTTTCGTTGTCACGTGTCTATTCTGACAGAACTAAGTTTAATTTGGTTATAGCTAATTTACCTTTAGATGTTATTTCCAATATTTATGATGTTCTCGCTAATCCCCCTCAGACAGACATGTATAATTTTCGTAAAACTACTTTGATTTCAAGACTATCTTACAGTCACGAAAGACTTAAACATTTGCTTTCATCGTCAGAATTAGGTGATCAAAAACCATCAGATTTTTATCGCGGAATGTTAACCACAGTTGGTGGTACACAAACGGTCAGTGATGATCTTTTAGTAAAACTTTGGCACGAAGGTTGCCACAGACCATTTCTATAGCTTTAACCGCCTCAGGGAAGGAAAATGTGAATGACCTTTTGCCAATTGCGAACAAGATTTGGGAATCACTAAATTCTACTTCTTCTCTTTCAAGTGAAATTTTTGCAGTTGATAATTCTAATTCGGCATCTTCTTCCATTCAGCGTATTAATACAAATCAAAATGATTTAGTCAAGAATATTATTGATGCGTTAAAATCATCGCTTCAAAGTTTTTCCGCGAAGCAATTATTGTTGGAAGAGCAGATTCATTCTACTCAGGATCGACTTAGCAACATGAATTTCTTTCCACAATCCAATCACTGCGAAAATTGCAAACGGTCTCGTTCTTCGTCTAGAAATCGATCATTTTCTCGAAATTATTCACCTTCACGTAATCGTTCTCCTTCCGTTTGTTTCTATCATAGTAACTAATGAAGGTAATGAAGCGCGAAAGTGTAGCGGGCCTTGGTGTTCTTTTTATCAAAATTTTAGTACATATCAGAAAGCATCTCAAGATCAATTTTTGAAAAAAAAAACGAATAAAAATGTCAACAGCAAACAATATTGTAAAATATGTTATTCTAAATTTATTGAAAATCATGAGCAAACCAAACAAAACAGTTTATGTCTTTTTATTTTTGATCCAATAAATAAACTAAATTTTCTTATTCATACTGGAGCTGATATTTCAGTAACTCCTAGAAATTCATTTTTACATTTTCATTCGGATGTAAATTCTCCTCTTGCAGCTGCTAATGGATCAATCATTAAAACTTATGGAAAAAAGATGTTAACTGTTTCTCTAAATTAGCGTCGAAATCTTCCTTTTGTTTTTACTATTGCTGATGTTTCAAAACCCATTATCGGAGATGATGGATAAATTTGGAATTATGGTAGACATTAAGAATCACAAATTAATTGATTCAACAACTACTTTAGCATCATTCGGTCAATAGGAATTAGTAAGAATTAATTAATGTTGTTACTCCAAAATTATTTGCTGTTGAAACCAAATATACTACTCTATTAATGAAATTTCCAAATTTATTCTTATCACCTGATTTTTCTCAACCAGTCAAGCACACAATTTGTGATCACATTTATAGTAATAATCATTTTTACCTTTCTGTCGTCCACGTCGCTTAGATACTGTCAAATATAATCTGCCAAAAACTGAATTCCAATAGATGCAGATGGTTTCCTTAGGGATTTGTAGACCATCCTCGTCTTCAGTGGCTTCACCTTTACACATGGTCCCTAAAAAAGACTGTAACGACTGGAGACTGGAGATCCCTGACAGATATCCGCTTTCACATATTCAAGACATTAATCTTCATATACACTATTGTACCGCCTTTTCCAAAATCGACCTAGTCCGTTGGTCCACCAAATTCCGATAACTGAAGAAGATATCTTTAAAACTGCAATTACCACACCTTTTGGTTTATTTGAATTCACGCGTATGCCTTTCGTTTTACGTAATGCAGCACAAACTTTCCTGTGATTCATTAACGAACTTACTGCTGGATTGGATTTCATTTTCATCTACCTTGATGACATTCTAATTGCCAGTAGATCCGAACAAGAACATCTATCATTTAACAAAACTATTCGAAAGACTTGATAGCTATGGCATCAATATCATACCTTCGAAGTGTATTTTTGGTGTTAATTCTTTAGATTTTCTTAGGCATAATGTTTCCCAAAAAGGTATCCGTCTTTCTGACGAACTCATCAAGGTTATTAATGATTTTCCTATTCCTGTGACAATAAAGCAGTTAGAACGTTTTTTAGGTATGATCAATTTCAACCATAGATTTGTTTCTAATTTTTTCAAAATACTCCAACCTTTGTATCTCTTGGCAAATGCTAGTCGTCTTTCTAAACAGAAAGAATTGTTATCTTGGTCTGAGGAATGTCAAAACAGTTTTTCATCTGCTAAAGATGCAATTATCAATGCTGTTTTTCTTGCTCGTCCTTGCAAAACCGCTCAATTGTGTCTAACTACTGACGCTTCTAGCGCTTCTATTGGCGCAGTTTTAGAACAAATTATTAATTACAGTCGATAACCAATAGCCTTCTTTTCTAGAAAACTTTCACCAACGCAAATTAAATATTCTACCTTTGATCGTGAACTATTAGAAATTTACGAAGCGAATAAGCATTTTCGACATTTTCTTAAAGGCAATCATTTTATCATCCTCACGGACCACAAACCTCTTGTTAATTCACTTTCTTCAAAAACCGAAAAAAAAAACACCAAGACAATCTCGCTATTTCAATTTCATTACACAATTTTCCACTGACATTTGATATATCACAGGTAACATTGTCGCTGACACATTATCCATGTTAGAAGTAGATGCGAAGTACCCTAGTCTGGAAGATTTACATACAGCACAACAACGATACACAACTTCTTTTTCTTTTAACAAAACAATCCACTGAAGCTACCAAATTTAAACTTGCTCAAAGACAATTTCCTTTTTCAAAATTACTTTTATGGTGTGAAATTAATTCTTCACCTCCACGCATTAACGTTCCGATTTCTTTACGCTTAGTCATATTAACACATTTTCACAATATTGATCATCCGGGAATTAGAATTACTCAAAATTTAATTAAAACTAGGGTTTTCTGGCCCCAAATGAATTCACACATTTATCATTTCACTAAAGCTTGCTGAAATTGTCAAGCCTCTAAAGTACACAAACACACGAAAGCTCCAGTGCAAACATTTCACACACCGAAATGACGTTTTGAACATATTCACATTGACATTATTGGTCATTTAACTCCTTCAGATCGTTCAACTCACATACTTTCGGTCATTGAGCGTCAGAAGCATACCCACTCACCGAGATTTCAGCTTCATCAATAGCAGACATGCTATTAATGCATTGTTTTCCCCGTTTCGGCATTCCTCATACTATTACTCATGACCAAGGTAGACAATTTGAGTCGCAACTTTTTTCTAAATTTAATCACGTTTTTCGATCAAAACAAATTCATTCTTCGTCTTACCATCCGCAGAGTAACGGAATTTTGGAAAGATTTCATGGGACACTTAAATCTATTTTTATTGCTAGAGGTAATTCAACTCAATGGAAAAATTATCTACAAATTAATCTCCTATGTTTAAGAGCTTCTCTTAAAGAAGACTTAGGCTGTTCTTCAGTTGATTTGGTCTATGGTCAACCTTTACGTCTTCCTGGACAATTTTTTGTATCAAACTCAAACGATTTAGATACTTTTCCTTTATTAATCAGTTTACGCGAAATTTTGCCAAATTTACAGCCGTCTCTCCTCATCACCATTCTTCTTTTAAACCATTTGTGCACAAAGATTTGTTCAACTCAGATTTCGTATTTCTTAAAATTGAAAACAAAAAATCCACATTATCTCCGAGATACGAGTGACCTTTTGAAGTTATTGACAGATTTTCCAAAACCATTTTGAAAAATAACAGACATTGTACTGTCAGCATAGATCGCTTGAAACCTGCTTTTATCTTGGATGACAAATTTTTATCTCCAAATTGTATCTCTCTTGACAATTTTTCGGACGTTATTTCTCAACGAAAACACAAAACAGTTACTTGCAATTTCACCTAAATTTTCATTTGATTTTCCTCTATATTTGATATACTTTTTTTTTCGGGAGGGAGTAATCTGTGGCGTACTTCATGTTGCAGTTGTCCAGTTTCCATTGACGTGTGCACTTGCACACGTCAATGGAAATTTTAAGGAAATCAAGTGACCATATAGTTTCTAAGAAACGAAGATTATATATTTTACAATATATTCATTCTGATTCATTCTTTCTTTGCAACTCAAACAGAACACATAGTTCTCCCCCTTGTGTCGTTTATACCTTATCAAATATAATAATCTTATTAACAACATTTTTATTATTTAATGTGGGCAAACACTGACCACAATGATGATGATAACGATGATGATGATGGTGATGATGATGAGAAAGAAGAGGATAAACTTATGAATCTACCCGAAACATCGTAAGAACTATACTGAGAGAAATAGGAATAACGATCTCCATTTTAAGTATATAAAATGTGATGTCAATCAGTTACCTAATAATTAAGTCATTTATTATAATTCTTATCTATGAAATAAATAAATAATCTTAAACTACATATGTATTTTTTTACCCCACCATCAGCCTCTTCCTTATAGTGATGTGATTTAGACGTGTCGGGTTGCTGGTACACACACAACGTTCCGCTGTGCACGTCATCAATTATGGAGTTAATGATTCGGATGGGAGTACAAGATAAAAAAACAACAATATTGCTATAAAATAATTTATTTAAAATCATACTTCAATAGAAAATATTATATATATATAGCATTTTCTTCTGCAACCTTCCTTGACGTCCCTCCAAGTGTAAGTCGTTCGGAACCCTTCAATATTTAATAACAACGCTTCAGCCTTCAGCAAATTATGCGAAAAATTGCCTCAAAATACCTTCAAAATACCCTCGCTGATAGGGTTGGGGTTAGATGGGTTAGGTTAGAAAATGGTGGTCGGAACGCACCCCCAAATACCTTCAAAATACCCTCCAAATACCCTCAAATACTCTCGCGATTGGATTAGTTGGATTGGGTTCGAAAAACGGTGCGCGGAACGCGTTCCGCGTACCATATTCTACCCCAACCCATCTAATCCAATCGTGGTGCTCGGAACGCGTTCCACGTCTTTGAGGGTATTTGGAGGGTATTGGAGGGTATTTGGAGGGTATTTGGGGGTGCGTTCCGACCACCATTTTCTAACCTTTTTTTAGAGGAGCGGAAACTGCATTATCCACACCACCGACGGTGGTGTGCATTAAGCATAGTGTGGGACTCCATCGTGTCACTACCCACTAACCCCTCCTCGGTCCTCCTTTACGACCAGGACAGAACTACCCATCAGGGTTTTGAGCATTGCCTTGGATCAGGAGATAAGCTAGTTATTCTCTATTTCTGTGGTTGTTTTCTCTATCTTCCATAGTTTGCACGACATACTCTTCTATTGCCTTCCACTTGGCATGGCTTTCTAACATTGTTGTAATTATGTTTAGGTGGGTTACCTCTTTGCCTACTGTCGCTTGGAGACGTTGCCTGCTGTTTGCGGTTTCTGTGCATTCAAATACTGCGTGTTGAGAGCTGTCCTCTTCCCCGCAGTGTTGGCATCGTTTGTGTGTAGCCTTTTTAATGAGTTTCAGGTACGTCCAGAAATCGCAGTGTCCCGTGACTACTTGTGTCAGGTGGTAGTTCACATGCCCGTGTTTTCTGTTGATCCAAGGTTCGACTTTGGGGATGAGCTGTTTCGTCCACTGGGCTTTTTGTTCTTCGTTGTCCCATCTTTCCTGCCATTTTTGGATGGTCTGCTTCCGGATGTTTCCCCTGCGTTCACCTCCTTTCCTGATCCTGTCCCTTTCCTCACTCAGGAGATCAATGGGTATTACTCCTGCGACTACTGATGATGCCGTCCTATAAGCGCACGCGATTCCGATGTTGAGCCTTCTCTGGACTCTGAGCAGCATTTCGCTGTATTTATTGTACTTCAGGGCTCCTGCCCAGGACGTGCAAACGTATGTAATAATTGCTTCGTCCGTGGAAGCTATGACCCTTCTTTTCTTGGTCACCGATCCGTCGATCCTGGGCATGAGCCTTTTCAGGGCCGCGAGGGACTTTTCGGCTTTCCCCGCTGCATACGTTACTCACTTGGTCGGTATAACGACCACGTTGGTTTCGTGGCCACGTAGGTTTCGATCGATTTTCTCTCCCAGGTACTTGAGTGAGTGCTGAGTTTTGAACTTGTTTTTGCCAAAGCCGAACTCCAGCTCGTACGGTGTGTTTCGGCCTCTTGTTATAACCGCCTCCGTCTTGGCGAAGGCTATCTCGAGGTCTTTCTCCGCGAACCACCGCACTATCTCCGTGAGCATATCCTCGGTGTCTTCGATAATCTGCTTCCCCGTCTAACCCTGTACGACCAACGCCAGATAGTCCGCGTAAGCCAGGAGATGCACGTTAGGCTTTCTGGGGAGCTCGAATGTCGTCGTATACGATATTCCAAACAGTCGGGCCTCTTTTCATATCGAAATTCCTTCCTTCGTATGATATTGTTCTGTGGCTTAAATACGACTTTGTGCTCTCGATAAGGCATAGTGGGATTTCCTTCTTTATCATCGCTTCAACCACCTTCTCCTATCGAAGGTAGTTAAAGGCATTTTTTATGTCTATCGTTACGAGCATACAAAACTGTCTTCTACCTTGTCTGTATTTGTCGCATTCGAGGTTTAAGGCGTTGAGCTTATCGATGGCGTCCACGGTAGATCGACCTTTACGGAAACCATACTGCTTGTCGGCTAGCTTTCCCGCCTCTAGGTCCTCCGCCATCCTGTTCCTTATAAGTATTTCGTGGACCTTGGCCCAGGCGCTGATGAAACAGATAGGCCTGTACTTCGTCTCGGATGGTTCGCTGCCTTGAGCCTTGGAACAGGCTACGGATTATCTCTCCGGCGCGTCTCCGTTCCAGTTGGAGTTTTGGGAAGGAGCGGGTTTGTTTGCAGACAATCTTGTAGGCATCGCCCCACTCGTACTCGTTCATGTTGTTCAAAAGTTTTTCCCGTGCCTTTTTGATTTCTTTTCTCAAGAGCTTGCGTTGCCGGGTGTATCGGTCACGTGCCTCCTCGACGTCAGGATTCTCTGCCTGTCTGTTCATCCTGGTTTTGGTAAGCTGTCTTCTGTACTTATTACAGATTTTTCGTGCTCGACCGTGTTGCACCACCAGTATACAGACATTGGTTTTCTGCGACAGCTTTTCTTTGGTCCAAAGATCTTATTGCAGCCGTCCGTGGTAATGTTGGTGAGTTTTTTGACAGTTATTATCTCGACGTTTCTCAGGCTCCGCACTACAATTCGAGGGGCGCGTTCGAGTTTTTTTGGTATTAATTCGCCATTTCCTCTCTCCTCGATTTGGGTCCCTACCCTTACTCGTGTCCTGAATGATAATAAGGATGTCGTGATGGTCACTGAGGTTCTCTGCATCATTCGTTCTCCACGTGATTTTATATTTCATTACGTTGTTGTTACCGAGGGCGAGGTCCAGGATCGATGCACTCAGAATCTCATTCAGAACCACTAGTTCATTGGCGGAAATGAAGTCCGCCATGGCCTTTCCTCTGGGTGAATCCTGTTTTTCGCCCACGCCCGGGACTTGGCGGTAAAGTCTCCGGTTAGAAGTACCCTTTCACCTCTATGCGCTTGGATCACTTTGGAGATGTGTCGGCTTTGTTCGTATTCTTCCATGTCCCTGTTGGGGAGAGGTAGCGCCCTATTATAAGTATGGCGTTCCACGTTATGAGGACAAAGTTTGGTTCACTTCCTGAGCTGATAGGCTTGTCGTTATGCATGACTCGGATAACCGCACTCTGCTGGAGAACCATTTTTGGCGGTCGATACTCCTTACATGGGGCTCGGTAATTATGACGATGTCATTGCTGTTATCCTTGATGGACCGGTTGAGCAACGTCATGGGTTCATAACACCCGTTCATGTTAGTCTGTGTACGTGTATGTTTCCTTGGTTTCCTTGGGTGGTTGTCTTGTTCTGCCCTTTGGTTGTGGTACCCATTAATGAACGTTTTTATTTTGTTTTCGATTGCTGTCTTCCCCTGTACTGTGCTTGCCGGAATCCATCGGCATCACTCTCAGTACTTGCTTTAGACAGTCCGTCTCTGGCCTGCTGTGTATCCTCGTGTGCTTTGGCTGCTTTTCCCGATTGGCTTTCCCCATGTTCCGTTCCGGGTCGCTGTGTTTCATTTCCTTGCTCTTGTTTCTGTACCGGGGACATGACATGGAGTTCATGGAGTGTCCAAGACATTTACAGTCATAGCACTTCCTTGGCTCATGGCACTCGCTGGGTCTATGACCGAAAGCACCACATTTCGGGAAGAGGATGGCAATATCTTTCCCCTTCATATCTTCTATTTTGTCGCATTCGGCCTTGGAGTGTCCCAGGTTGCGGCGGAGGTAGCATCCGACTCTGAGTTTACCGCCTTTGTCAGTGATATATTTTGTCTTGTCAGTTGGAAGTGTCACGATGGCCGTGAAGAGGTCCTTCTTAAATTTGTCGTGCAATAGGCTTTTGCCGCTCCCGGTATGAGTTCATTTATCGTGAAGTTGAGCGAGTTGTTCGGGGTAGTTCTAATGCCGATGATGTTTACTCCCACTCCATCTGTCTTCAGGTGCTTTTTTAGTTTTTTTATTAGGATGTCGTGGTCCTCTTATGTCGCATTTAGTTTCTTTTCTATTACTCTTCTTTTCCTTTCTATGGCGATGCATTTTTTTGGGAGGAGGTTTTGGAGGTAGTCCCAGAGCTTGCGCATACGAGTTGTTGTTTTTTACGTATATCTTAATGTTTCTTCCAGCTCCGTTGATTAAGTATTCGGCTACTTTTCTGACTATTTTGGTGGTGTTTCCAAACTCTCCTACAATGGCTATGTTCGCTGTATCGGGGTGTGTCTTTGCGGAGGTGTCGATTATAATTTTTACGATTTTACGATTTTAAGAAGTGTTCCATCTTCTTCGGTGTCAGTAACCTCGCTTTCATCAGGTTTTGTGGTTGTGCCTACAGCCAGAATCGTTCGTTGTATCTTTGTGTATTTTTCGTCCAAACAGACGTTGAATGAGTTGGTGATTCTGAATTGCTGGCCCTCTCCGATATCTTCCGATCAATGCTTTATTGAGTTGTTCTTCCTTCATCAGGGATAGCTTTCTGTCTTCTGGGCTCTCGTTCTGCGCCCGCTTTTTCTTCTTTTGCTTTCCAGAGGGGCTGCATTTTTCGTTTTTCCCCTTCTTGTGGTCTTGCTGCAGCGGTGCGTTGTTTGCTGGCCCCACCGTTTCGGTCTCGTCATTATCATTTGTGAGGTCGTAGATTAGGCTGATGTAAGGGCCCTCCTGGTATTCTTGTAGAGAGTTGTCTGGCCCGAGCCCCCTCATATACGACGGTACGTTCACTTTCCGGGGATTTTCAGGGGACTTTCGCAGTCAAAAGCCAGTCTCGTGGGGGGCAGATCTAGGTGGGGGGTGGGGAGTATTCCACCATGCTACTTTTCCCGAAAGGGTCTAGGTAGTGTTCCACGTTCGGGGTGGACGGTCTATCGACCTTCTAATAAGCCATGCCTTCTACCTGGCATCCGCCAGGAAGCTGGTTGGGGGTGCTTGTTTGAGGGGGGCGAGGTGTTTTAGTGCTCCTCTTAGTAGATGCAAAATGTTTCTTTATAATATGACGTTTTAAATTGTCTATCCTATTGAATCATTTGTCACACTGATGGCAATCGGTGGTACACGCTTCATGTATTTTTACTTTATCATACGCAGTATGTAAAGTATTGTAATCGTGCCAAAAATTTTTTTTTAGATTTTAGCGGAAATATGTCTTTTTGGGTCCCCTGGACACTTTTGACCAAGGTACAAAAAAATCTGATGTGGCCAGGCACATGACTTTATCATTCTATATATAAAATTAATAGTTTAGCTGCATGAGATTCTAGTTGATCGAGATCGGCCATGTCTGCATTAAAATAAAATTAGTAGAACTAGACAGATATGTCCATTAAAGCTGCTTTCCGATATTGTACTCCGTTGACACCGGGTACACCGTCCAAATGACACTTACGTGTTATTGGGTGTAAACAGTGTAATACAATATCCGAACGCAGCTTATATTGACAGAAGTTATTGTCAAAACATTAGCGTTTGACACTATCAAACGTCATTAGTTTGACTGTAATTAGAATCAAAAAATCTGACAAATCCTGGCTACTAGTTTTCATGCAGTACGACCGATCTCGATGAAATAGAATTTGCTCATGCAGCTAAACTATCGATTGTACCAAAAAATGTCAGTAATAAATTATTCAGAACTTCCTCTTCTTTAATTTATTATTTAACTATTTCGACGAAATTCCAGAAATGGCGGCTTATTTGCAAAATCTTTCAAAAATGCTAAGACTAAACCTTCAGTTCCTTTGGACCCTTTTCAACAGAAAGCTTTTCAGCTCTAAGTTTGGTTATGAAACTTCTAAATATGAAGTTTCGTTTCACACACAGACGCTTTTTTGTACCTTGGTCAAAAATGTTCAAGGGACCCAAAAAGACATATTTCCGCTAAAATCTCAAAATTTATTTTGGCACGATTACAATACTTTACATACTGCGTATGGTAAAGTAAAAATGTCTGTGTGTGTGTGTGTGTGGATGTGTGTGTGTGTGTACCCGTTTTGTGGCGACGATTCCGGAGAAACTACTAAAGGTATCGGGACGAAACATCATCTTTAGAAGTTTCATAACCAAACTTAGAGCTGAAAAGCTTTCTGTTGAAAAGGGTCCAAAGGAACTGGAGGTTTAGTCTTAGCATTTTTGAAAGATTTTGCAAATAAGCCGCCATTTCTGGAATTTCGTCGAAATAGTTAAATAATAAATTAAAGAAGAGGAAATTCTGAATAATTTATGACTATGCCATTTTTGGTACAATCAATAGTTTAGCTGCATGAGCATATTCTATTTCATCGAGATCGGCCGTACTGCATTAAAACTAGTAGCCAGGATGTGTCAGATTTTTTGATTCTAATGACAGTAAGTAGTGTCAAACGCTAATGTTTTGACAATAACTTCTGTCAATATAAGCTGCGTTCGGATATTGTATTACACTTTTTACACCCAATAACACGTAAGTGTCATTTGGACGGTGTACCCGGTGTCAACGGAGTACAATATCCGAAAAGCAGCTTTAATCGACATATCTGTCTAGTTCTACTAATTTTATTTTAAAACAGACATGGCCGATCTCGATAACATAGAATCTCTCATTTTATATATAGTATAATAAAGTCATGTGCCTGGCCACATCAGATTTTTTTATAACGATATAGGGAGTTATATAGCGTGGATATATAGGATATAGGGAGTTATATAGCGAGCAACTGTTTTCCCACAGTCATAGTCATAGTACATATATATAGTCATATATATATATATACATTCGTACATTTTGAAGACTAATGAGGTTCGATCGGTTGTAGCAGCTTATTTACAAAACTTGCGGATCTCGGAAGCTATTTTCATATATGTATATGATATAGTCTTCAAATTCCTCCTCTACCAATCCTTGACTTTCACTGACCATGACCTTAACATTAACCTTCAGAGTATTTTGAGGGAATTGGAGGGTATTTTGAGGGCATTTGAAGGTATTTTGAGGATATTGGAGGGTATTTTGAGGGTATTGGAGGGTATTTTGAGGGTATAGGAGGGTATTTTGAGGGTATTGGAGGGTATTTTGAGGGTATTGGAAGGGTATTTTGAGAGTATTGGAGGGTATTTTGAGGGTATTGGAGGGTATTTTGAGGGTTTTTGAGAGTATTGGAGGGTATTAAATATGGTGACCGGAAGTACCGACCGGAAATCTGGGCCGGAAATGGTAAATGGCGACCGAAAGTGCCGACCGGAAATCTGGACCGAAAATGAGAACTAAGATTTTCGCTCGCAACTCGCAGAGGCTAGATGAATCATACTTTTTATAATATGTAATATAATAAGCGCCGTTTTGACAATTTTTCTTTTTTTGTTCGTATATGCAACCCCCTAACAAACCCAATAGTGAAGTTATTTTCTAGATATGTCACCCCGTTGAAAAGTTAGTGCCTTCTCGGTAAAGTCTATAACGCCATCTTGTTCGTATACATAAAATCAGACAGAATATTCAATATTTTTTTCGATCAGGGCCTGAGTTCTCGAGATATAGGGGCTTTGTCGCTAAAACCGGAAGTCCACACATACACATATAACGTTAAACAACACATCGTTGCATCCGCCAAGCTAAATCTGCATCGTCTGGAATACGACACAGACACTATGAGAGAGATAAGACATTAAAGCAGGAAGTTCGTATTCGTTAAGCTGATATGTACATATTATCAGTTACATGTTTGTTTCTGCTGGATGGGTTGAACTGATCTGGTTTTTAGAATACACACGTGGGTTCAAATATTTGCAATTAAAATTTCTAACACGTGACCGCAGGATGTTACAAACTCGCAGCTCATCTGGACTGCTGTGGTCACAAAGGGATGTCGTTCGACTATTTTGGTACTATGGAAAGCCAAATGGTAGAATTTACAACGTTATTTCTAATATTAATGGACCCACTAAGAGAGAGATGGATACACTAAGAGAGAGATTTTATATTTACCAAACTGATAACAAATGAATACGAGGTTCTTATCTATTCTGGTATGATAATTTTCTTGCTATAAGGCGCCATATATTGCAAATTCACACAGTTTTTATCAATAAGATGTTTGGTCTTGTGGTGAACGCTTCTGACTCAGTCAGTGTTCTCGTGTTCAAATCCGCTTGAGGGACATTTTTTTATGGGAATATAACGCCTTTCCGTCCAAAAATTCTATAAAACCGAAAATGTTCATTTATTTTGACTTTAAATTTTCAATTATTTTTCGACCGGGCCTTAGTTCTCGAGATATAGGATTTTTGTCGCTAAACCTAAAGTCCAGACGCAAAAGTTCAAACGGGGGCACGAGGGGTCTCGAGGGTTGGCACGTTTGAATTTTAGGGTTGGCACGCCTAGCGTTGCGTCGAGGGGGAAACCTAGCCTCAAAAGTTCGGCGAGATAAGGGTGGGACCCTGGGGTGGAGCGTCCATGCTTCCACTCTCAGGTTGGCAACACTCTGAAGTTAACCGAGATCACAACCACTCTGAAGATGGCAACACTCTGTAGTTAGCCGAGATCACTCTGAAGTTGGCAATACGGCCTTGCGCTGGACCCAGTTTCAAGGTCGTACATGCCGACGGGATACCTACTGATCAATATCATCTGGTTTTAGAATACACATGTGAGTTCAATATTTGCAGCTAAAATTTCTTACGCGTGACCGCAGTATGTCGCATCTTATCTGGACTGCTGTGATCGCAAAAGATAAGGATGTCGCTCAGCTATTTTGATACTACAGAAAGCCTCCAAATGGTAGAATTTACAACGTTATTTCTTAATATTAATTTGTTAAATACAGACACTATGAGAGAAATAGGACATTAAAGCAGGAAGTTCGTATTCGTTAAGCTGGTATGTACATATTATCAGATCCATGTTTTTTCTCTCAAATTGGAGTATCAGAATTGTGTTCACCTAACATTACGCGCGAAAGCCTAGTGCGTTTTCTCTCTAACACAGACGTGTGACTCACACTGGCATGATAATTTTCTTGCGATGGGGCGGCATAAGATTGCAAATTCAGACATTTGTTATCAATAGGATGGTTGGTCTTCTGGTGAACGCTCCTGACTCCCGTATTTTAAATTTTATTTGTTTTGTTTGTTCATGTTGTTTTTAATCATATTTAATAAAAATTTGTTAAGGCTTAATGCTCCTGACTCACAGTCAGTATTCTCGATTTCAAATCCGCTTGCGGACATTTTGTATGGGAATACCAAAACAATTAATGCCTTCCCGTCCCCAAAAAATCTACAAAGCTAAACTGTTCATTTATTTCGACTTTAAATTTTCAATTCTGTTTTCGATCAGGGCCTTAGGTCTCGAGATATAGGGTTTTTGTCGCTAAAACCAAAGTCCACACGCAAAAGTTCAAACGGGAGACGAGGGGGCCTTAGCACATTCGAATTTTAGGGTTTGCACGCCTAGCGCTGGATCGAGGGGTATTCTAACCCCAAAATTGAAGATCGGTGGGATAAGGGTGGGGCCCTGGGGGTGGAGCTTTACGGGTCCAAGTCATCACTCTGAAGTTGGAATCACTCTGAAGTTAGCCGAGATCACAACCACTCTGAAGTAGGCAGCAGTTGAGTTCACTCTGAAGTTGGCAACACGATCTCTCGCTGGACCCGGTTTCAAGGTCAGCCATACAGACCCCACTCCTACTAGTGCAGTTTATAATCTGTAGTTGGTCAATGAATACACTAACCTTATAAGATAGGTTACCAGTAAGTTGCTCACAGGTGTCTGTGAATGTGTAAAAGTAATACGTCGGTACTCATAGGGTACAATCGTCTTAGCAATTAGCGTGTATAGCTGAGACATACAACAACAAAACTACACGAACGAAATCATACTTGTAGCCCTTGTTAATTCAAATAACTTCAGTGAGGTTTGTAAAATTTGGAGGTTACCTGCTAATTGATAAAGCGGAGCCTCGGTGGTATTGAGCTCTGATGTTCTTGAGTTTTAAAGTTTCTCTTCTCCAGTCTTCTTTGCAAAGTCCTCCGCATCGCTCTTCACCTTGACTATAATTTTGTCAAGTTTCAATAAACGAATACTATGAGTTTTCTGAGAAGAAACGTGATTGTTTGCTAAAACAGTGATTTTCCGATTTTTGTTTTCCGTTTCTTATGGTTCTTTTTTTCCGGTTGCGTACAGTCGTTGGATCAAGAACAGGTCATTTCATTTTGACGAAGTTCTAATTAAAATCTTCGTGTAGGCAATAAAATCTTCGTTAAGGAAATGTTGATGAATGAAAGCTTGATATCATGATCCTTGAATTCAAATTCTAAATTTAAAAATCTGAAGTGGCAAGCACATTACTTTATCATACTATACAACAGTGCCTCGTCATGGCAATCTCGACGCATCTGCGTGTCGAATCCGCGTTAAACGAAAACGCTGATGTTCTGACATTACTGTCACTAGAATCAAAATATCTATCAAATCCTGGCTAACTAGCTTAAATGCAGTATAAGCAATCTCTATGAAATAGAATTTGCTCATGCAGGTAAACTATTATTTTTACCAAAAAATGTCATATACATAAATTATTCAGAATGTCCTCTATATTAATTTATTATTCAACTCTTTTGACGAAATTACAAAAATGGCGGCTCATATGCAAAACCGTTGAAAAATGCTCAGAGTAAACAGTTCCTTTGGACCCTTTTGAACAAAAAGCTTTTCAGCTGTAACTTTGGGCATGAAACTTCTAAATATGGAGTTCCGATACTTTTAATAGTTTCTCCGAATTCGCCGCCACAAAAAAAAAACGGTACACACGCACGCGCACACGCACACGCACACACGGACATTTTTTTGTACCTTGGTCAAATGTTCAGGGAACCCAAAAAAAAAGCCACGGGTACAATACTTTGTCATACTACGTATGATAAAGTAAAAATCTGATGTGGCTAGACACATGACTTTATCACAATATTTAGCAGTGCTTCCCAGCTTAAACGCTGATGTGACAATAGTGTGAATTGTATCAAAATATATGTCAAATCCTGCTCATGCAGCTAAACTATTAATTTTACCACAAAATGTCATAGACATAAATTACACAATATTATCTCTACTTTAATTTATTATTTAACTATTTTGACTAAATTATAGAAGTAGCGGCAAAGTTCAATTGCCGACCATCAATTGTTACTGCGTTATGACGTAATCGGCATTTTTTTAAATGGCAACTAAATATTGTTTGTACTGATGTAGGCATTTAATTGTCTAACTGGCATTGGAAATGTTTTATGGCATTACATCAGAAAATTTTCAAAAAAAGAAAGTTGTAAAATAATGATAATTTTAGGGAAAATAGCTTTTGTGAATTAAATGTGAAATTGCGTTTTGGGTAGAATTGACTGCCCTGAAAATGAATAAGGGCTCAAAAATTTTCTATCGCACAAGCTTTTCGAAAAACGTGGGGTGTAATTATCAAAAAACGCTATTTTGATAATTTTTACATTTTTATACCAGCTGAACCCATTGTCCTGGATGGGCTCGTAGTAAACATTAATCTTTGCACTTTTACTTGACATCCCAGAAGGTTGTTCCCAAATGATTTTGAAGTATAAATACTTTAATAGGTATAGTTGAATCCAGGGAGGAATATGAGGAGACCGCACTCTATATGGAAAATCTGACCCAAATCACTGCACAATAAGTCCTAAAAATGTTGTAGACATGCGCAGTACGTACATACTGCTCTCATTCATAACTTGATCGACGAATCGGCCTGTCAAAACGTATGGTTGTCAGCTTTCAGGTTATGGTGGTTATGTCGTCTAGTGTATACGATTATTTTATTATATATTTACATTATACGTACCGACTGTGATAGCGACAAATAAAATTTAGATTTCACTGGTTTTCATTATGAAGTGCTGTGTGCCAGGCTGCAAAACGTCGAACAGGAAAACTAAATTAACATTATTCTCTGCTAATACGGTAGACCAACAGTTGTTTTATTTCCATTCGTATAGCCGCAATTCGTAGAAGGTTATTTTGTAAAGTTTTCGTAAAAAATAAGTGAAACTAAGTTCTGTATAACTTCTTTCAACCATTTTAACATTCGGTTGACAATTTTTAGAAACATAACCTCACCACATAATGACAGTAGTCGCCAAAAACGTCGCTACTCACATGGGTATTTTTATGAATGAGAGAAAAGAGATAGCAATATGTGCGCACTGCGCATGTCCACAAACTTGCCGTTCTCGGTCGGTACTTAAGTCCAGTTTACGTTCTAAGACGCAAACGCGAACGCAAACGCAAACGCAGACGCGACGCCAACAGAAAACGCGAACATAAATAATGCAGTGTATGTTCCACTAGATGCAATCATGCAGTCATTTGGGTCAGATTTCAAATCGTATGGACGGTAACTGCGAACTCCTCCCTTCCTACTCCGTGGTTGAATCAATTTAACTTTGCGTGTTGTCAAAAGTGACAGTCGTCTGGTGCAATCGACTGTTGTCATTCGGCCAGTGGCGTAGTCAAATAAATTTTGCCAAAGGAAAAGCATACGTCTGCATACGTAGGGAGCCATAACTAAAATTCAAAAGCGACTTTTCACGCAGCTCTTCCTTTAAGGATGTAATGGTAACATGTTTTCCTAGAATTAACTATTGCTAAATGTTGTCTACAGGAAGAATATAATTATACTAATTCAATAGCGTACTTGCAGCGTAAGTTTTTGGTTTCCTCCGAGTTCTGGTACAAAACGACTCGTTTGCCTCCCTGGCATTTTTAATATTAGATACTGTCCTTAGATTTATTTTTAATGCATCCGCAACTTTCTAAGAAATAATGTAACAATGTTCGCAATAGGACAAATGGACAATAATTAGTACCTGCTGAATTGCATTAAGGGAATTAAGGGGATCGATACTTTCCTTTTCAGCTGTAAAATAGTCTATAAGATTGGCCACAAACTGTTTCGTCTGAGGAACAGTACAACTGACAGTTACCCTGAATCTCCTGTCAGCGACGCCGCTGGAGATCCGAACTACCCAAAGACCGACGTGCTGTGGTTCTGTCTTTCTTCTGTGCACTATTATACATATTAACATCCGAGATCGTGTGTCTTAGCCAGCCGAGACATACGTCCAACATTAGTGCCAATAGTTTAGCATGCCGTAGAAAGAGTGGGAATGCATTTAATCATATCGTAACTACCGCATATCACTTTTGACAACACGCAAAGTTAAATTGATTCAACTATATAAACAGCTATTCTTTAAGTGAACAGTTTGTGTGGACAGCTCCATAAAAGAAACATAAAAAAACGTAATAACCTGACGTGATATGCCACTTTTGATCTCAGATTCGCATTCAGCGCAAATAAATCTACCGAAAACGCCTATATGTTATGAATATCACCCTTTTTTTATCTTTTTCTCGAAAATTTCCTAATATAAGGCGATAAATTTTGTGAATTACATTTAAGACAATTAACCTATGATATTGATATTAAGGCGGCTTGTACAGCGCAAAAAATTAGTGCATTTTTTCAACTCAAACGTCCCGTGAACGCTGTGACATATGATCGTGAAATTTGGATATAGTATAGATATGGAGATAATCCAGGTGCTAACAAGAGCAAAAAAAAATATTTTTAATGAATTCATATAGAAAAAAAAAAGCGGTAAAAGTCACCCATTTTGTCTAATTTATAGCGGCAAAATGGAAGCGAGTTCTGATCAAAACCCCATGTCAGCATCTAGACCAGTCTTTTCTCAATCGGTAAAAAAAAATATTCAGACGTTAATTGCATACAGTCACGAGAAATTATGTACGAAAAACAGGCATGTTTTGTTACAAATCAACAGTGGTAAAGTGCTGCCATCTATTCCGCAGTACTAACTAGGACCGCCCCTATTTGGCTGGAGACACTAACATTGTTGTGGCGGTTTTATATAAATAGAAATCGTACTCGATGTTATACATATTTCGGCGAGGGAAAGGTTTGCTTACCGGTGCAGCTGACTGGGGTCGGTCGCAGTAACCAGTAGACGATGAAAAAAGTGGGCGCCGTGTCTCGTAGGTACAAACAACACTTCCGACATTTAGATCGCCTCTCTTGACGGGTTCTCGTGATTTGAATTATTTTTATAAAAGGTACCCTAAGTTTTTTTAACCGATTTCATTAAACGATACATTTTTGGAAAGCCCACAACCTGTTGAGTATATAGTAGTTATAATTACTACCTCAAAATTTGAAAGGGATGTCCTTATTTTCATAATTATAATCTCTTACATACAGAATGTCTCACGGAACTCTTCCAGTAGAATTTTTTGATGTACCACTATTTCTACATGATTGAATTTCTGGAATCGGGGTCTACTCGATCCGAACTTTTGAATTAAAATACTCTGGAATTGACTCTCACTTCCGGTCTACAGGAAGTTGGTATCAACTTCGTTATTTTAAATGGAATCATATAATTTTTTTTTTATTTAATTTTTTGCTTTGACTCATTTTTGTCAAGTAAACACTCTTTATCATTGCAGACTGGGGTTCGCTATTCATATCTTCAATAATTGTTTTTAGATATCGATAAGTTTGTGTTAAATAATTAAAAAGCACCTGATATTGTATTAGCGGACTTCGATATTTCGACAGGTATTGTGTTTTATTATCTACGACGTTTTACAACATAATTTTGATCAATAATTGTGAAATAATTGAGTTAATTGTGAATAGGGGCATTCGACATGCACGTAAGTAACACTTAAAAAACGTCATTAAAAATTATGTACTTACATTTTAAATTCTTCTCATAAATAATTTGTAAATGAAATTTTATCCCCTATTTAAAAAGCTTATTGCTTCGATTTAATTCGATTGACTAAAATTTCCACCTGATCCATATTTAATGTGAAGGTTAAATAATAGGAAAAACGTAAAATATGGAATGTAGTTTTATTCAAACTGATTCAAACTGTTTTTTTAGTTATTCAAACTGTTTTTTTAGTTTTATTCAAACTGGTTCGATTTGATTTCGTAAATTT
>OZ014509.1:39261265-39328765 GCA_963966075.1 Aphodius sticticus | reverse complement strand
TTGTTGCATAACTTTCTATCATATATCCGATTATAGGTAATTAAAAGGGCTTCTCACCCTTCGCCGCTCGTAGTTTTGCTCGACGGCCAACAACCCTTAAATGACGATAATGTCCGTACGCAATCGTCCCCGCCGGCAAACATATTCCGGTTTTTGCAGAAAAATTTTTATAACTTTAGCAAATATTGTTGCATAACTTTCTATCATATATCGAATTGTAGGTAATTAAAAGGGCTTCTCACCCTTCGCCGCTCGGAGTTTTGATTGACGGCGAACAACACTTAAATGGCGATAATGTCCGTGCGAAACCGTCCGCGCCGGCAAACATACGTCGGGTGGTTGTTACAGGAAAATGTTTGTAAGTTTTGCAAATATTGTTGCATAATTTTCTATCATATATCAACTTGTAGGTAACTAAAAGTGCTTCCCATTCTTCCCCGCTTGGAGTTTTACTCCACGGCAAACAACCCTGTAACAGCGATATTGTCCGAACGGAACCAGTATGAGAGGCAATCACATGCAAGTCACTTCTTGCAGAAAAATGTTTATAATTTTTGCAAATAATATTGCATAATTTTCTATCATATATCAGATTATAGGTCGGAGTTAACTAAAGGTCCAATAAAAGCAAACGATAGCTAGCGATAAGGAGTTGCCAGTTGCCTTTAATACAGCAATTTCAAACTGGGTGCATTATCGTCATTTAAGGGTTGATTGCCATGGAGTAAAACTCCGAGCGGGGAAGCATGAGAAACACTTTTAATTACCTACAGTTTGATTTATGGTAGAACGTTATGCAACAATATTTGCAAAAGTTATAAATGATTTTCTGCAGCAGCCACTTGATATATAATTGCCCGTCGTACTGGTTCCGTACGGAGATTATCGCCATTTAAGAGTTGTTCGCCATCGAGCAAAACTCGGAGCGGCGAAGGGTGAGAACCTCTTTTAATTACCTACAATTTGATATATGATAGAAAGTTATGCAACAATATTTGCAAAAGTTATAAATATTTTCCTGCAAAATCCAACCGACATATGATTGCCGGCGGGTACGGTTGCGTACGGACATGATCGTCATTTAAGAGTTGTTTGCCGTCGAGCAAAACTTCGAGCGTTCAAGGGTAAATAGTACATTTAATTGCCTATAATTTGACGTACTTATGGAAGTTATGCAGTAATTTTACCGTGAGTTATGTTCATTAATACCACTTCTTAGTCGACCGGCGCGCCAATTTCTTCTATTATAGGTGTATTGGGGTAGGTGATATTAGGGGTAGCACCTTCCCAATACCATAATTGGATGCAAAATTTTATGCGCTTTCCGAATTTGTATCCCTTGTTTCTCTATGGGGTTGTTGCAAAAAGGTATAGGCAATTCTTTATTGAGGTAACAAGTGCTCTTATAAGGTGACGCGTAGCGAAATAAATCAAATTTCCGACAACACCGTTTAATGAATTTTCGGATCAAAACTCTGGCGTATAGTACTTGAACACCCCTATCATTTGATATATGTTTAATAACAAAATTCGAAAAAAAAAAGTTATGGCTGTCTTTTATGGCTAACGTTTGGGCTTTCAGTCTCGTTGTGGAAACGGCGAGGCGCCAGAAGCATACCGCCAAAGCAACTTTCGCCGCCTGGCAAAGGCAGCGGTCGCTTTGTCGCCTTTGAGCCCTATAGAACTCTTGTTGTTTTCACACGTTGACGATCTGTCACTTACGGTTAACTTTTATGTGATTATCACTGTTTAATTATATTATATAATTAGTTTAGTTAAATTTTTCGAATCATATTTTTGTGAATAAATTTAATTTATTTTTTTAATGAATAAATTGGCGTATTCTCGTACTTCAATAACTTCTCCGCGGTTATATGGATTCGGTTCTTATGTACATTTTGTTACGAATTTATGAAAACATGACTTATGCAACTTGAGTTATCGCTGTTTGTACATTCATGTCACTGCAGCAGCCACTTGATATGTAATTGCCAGTTGTTCTGGTTCCGTACGGGCATTATCGTCATTTAAGGGTTGTTCGCCGTCGAGCAAAACTCCGAGCGGCGAAGGGTGGGAAGTCCTTTTAATTACCTACAATTTGATGTATGATAGAAAGTTATGCAACAATATTTGCAAAAGTTATAAATATTTTTCTGCAGCAGCCACTTGATATGTGATTGCCCGTCGTACTGGTTCCGTAGGGACATTATCACCATTTAAGGGTTGTTTGCCATCGATCAAAACTCCGAGCGGCGAAGGGTGTGAAGTCCTTTTAATTACCTACAATTTGATGTATGATAGAAAGTTATGCAACAATATTTACAAAAGTTATAAACATTTTCCTGCCACAACCACCCGACATATGTTTGCCGGCGGGGACGGTTGCGTACGGACATGATCGTTATTCAAGGGTTGTTCGCCGTCGAGCAAAACTCCGAGCTTTCAAAGGTAAATAGTACATTTAATTGCCTATAATTTGACGTACTTAGGAAAGTTATGCAATAATTTTACCGTGAGTTATGTTCATTAATACCACTTCTTAGTGGACCGGCGCGCAATTTCTTGTATTATAGGTGTATTGGGGTAGATGATATTAGGGGTAGCACCTTCCCAATACCATTATTGGATGCAAAATTTTATGCGCTTTCCGAATTTGTATCACTTGTTTCTCTATGGGGTTGTTGCAAAAAGTTATGGGCAATTCTTTATTGAGATGGCAATAGCTCTTATAAGGTGACGCGTAACGAAATAAATCAAATTTCCGACAACACCGTTTAATGAATTTTCGGAGCAAAACTATGGCGTATAGTACTTGAACACCCCTATCATTTGATATATGTTTCATAACAAAATTCGAAAAAAAAAAGTTATGGCTATCTTTTATGGCTAACTTCTCCGCGGTAATGAAATGATAAATTACAAATTTGTGGACATATGTTGTTGAACACGAGACGATCGAGACTAAAATATTTTGAGTTTTCGGTTACTTCCGGTTACACCGGAAATGATGTCAAGTTTTATATTTCAAATGGAACACCCTGTATTTTATCGCGTTTTTGAATTCTTCATTAAATTTTAGATCAATTTGATGTTACATTCCCTATACCTAACATGTGTCATTTTTGCGATATTCATCCTTTTCATTCAAAAATGACAGCTGGACGGTTACTTTCAATTACTTATAAATTATCGCCTGTGACCGTTGGAAAAAAGTTGTTCGGCAACATTGTTGTGGAGGTAACATATTCACGACACATCGGTAGAATTCTTCTAAAAATTATACAGGGTGTTCAAATTATAAGATCAAAGTTGAATTCGAGAAAAGTACCAAAGGTCGATTTTTTCAAATAGCAACCCTAACATATGAATACATTTCTCAATTCTATGGAAAATTTTAGATCAACGTTGTGTACAATGTCCTATACCTAAAATGTATTTGTACGGCAACGTTTTTGTGACTGAAATAGAATTAAACAGTTTTTATTATTTTTTTATTAAACTTTTTAATTTACTTTACGATTTCGTTTTATTTTTAATATTGAGTTTTAAGGTTTAAGTTAATTGTTTGACCTTGTTTAAGTTCTGTTTATTCCAAATTGTTCACTTGTTTTCAAACGCAATCTAGATTTGGCAATGCTTGTCATTTCTGTGCATTTTATTATAAAACAACAAATCCGTCTGAGAGCATTTTCCCCCTTTTTGTCAATTTAATTTGCTTTCTGTATAAATATATTTTCAAGCCATATATGGCTTTGGCCATTCATCTAGCTAAATGATATGCTCCAGGTTGGCGAAAATGAATTCCTCGTAACGTCGCCTGCCTTAAGAATACTATAATTAATTCCAGAAATTCTCGATGATCATCACGACGAAGATCTTCCTTAATTTTATTCTTAACATAAAGCAAAATCTCATCTGCATCATATTCTAATATTTCTCTAATATCTGCATCTGACAGTCCCGTTGAAAATTGGAACTTTTGTTGTTGCTTTAATTATAAAACTGGACGATCTATGTTTGTTTTGTGTTTAGAACGTCATTCTGATTGAAAACATCCCAAAAATTATATAATGTGACGTTTAAAATTTCAAAGTTGACGTCATTTCCGGAAAGACCGGAAGTCTACCCAAACTAAAAAAAAACACAAAAAATGCAATTGTTAGTCTATTAATACTATTCCAAATCTTCTACCTTCTTTCTACAAATTCGTCTACCTTCATAAAAAAAATATATAAACTGGCAAAATTCAACTTATTTTAATTTATTTCGGACTTTGTCTAGTGGGGCACTGGTTAATATATAGCGATTGATCTCAAATTTGACCAAACCTAATTATTTATATAAAGGAACAAATTGAGGAGGTGCTGCATACAAATTTCAAAAGTTCAAAAATAAGGACCAGTGTATATATATATATATATCAACTTGTAGGTAACTAAAAGTGCTTCCCATTCTTCCCCGCTTGGAGTTTTACTCCACGGCAAACAACCCTGTAACAGCGATATTGTCCGAACGGAACCAGTATGAGAGGCAATCACATGCAAGTCACATCTTGCAGAAAAATGTTTATAATTTTTGCAAATAATATTGCATAATTTTCTATCATATATCAGATTATAGGTCGGAGTTAACTAAAGGTCCAATAAAAGCAAACGATAGCTAGCGATAAGGAGTTGCCAGTTGCCTTTAATACAGCAATTTCAAACTGGGTGCATTATCGTCATTTAAGGGTTGATTGCCATGGAGTAAAACTCCGAGCGGGGAAGCATGAGAAACACTTTTAATTACCTACAGTTTGATTTATGGTAGAACGTTATGCAACAATATTTGCAAAAGTTATAAATGATTTTCTGCAGCAGCCACTTGATATATAATTGCCCGTCGTACTGGTTCCGTACGGAGATTATCGCCATTTAAGAGTTGTTCGCCATCGAGCAAAACTCGGAGCGGCGAAGGGTGAGAACCTCTTTTAATTACCTACAATTTGATGTATGATAGAAAGTTATGCAACAATATTTGCAAAAGTTATAAATATTTTCCTGCAAAATCCAACCGACATATGATTGCCGGCGGGTACGGTTGCGTACGGACATGATCGTCATTTAAGAGTTGTTTGCCGTCGAGCAAAACTTCGAGCGTTCAAGGGTAAATAGTACATTTAATTGCCTATAATTTGACGTACTTATGGAAGTTATGCAGTAATTTTACCGTGAGTTATGTTCATTAATACCACTTCTTAGTCGACCGGCGCGCCAATTTCTTCTATTATAGGTGTATTGGGGTAGGTGATATTAGGGGTAGCACCTTCCCAATACCATAATTGGATGCAAAATTTTATGCGCTTTCCGAATTTGTATCCCTTGTTTCTCTATGGGGTTGTTGCAAAAAGGTATAGGCAATTCTTTATTGAGGTAACAAGTGCTCTTATAAGGTGACGCGTAGCGAAATAAATCAAATTTCCGACAACACCGTTTAGTGAATTTTCGGATCAAAACTCTGGCGTATAGTACTTGAACACCCCTATCATTTGATATATGTTTAATAACAAAATTCGAAAAAAAAAAGTTATGGCTGTCTTTTATGGCTAACGTTTGGGCTTTCAGTCTCGTTGTGGAAACGGCGAGGCGCCAGAAGCATACCGCCAAAGCAACTTTCGCCGCCTGGCAAAGGCAGCGGTCGCTTTGTCGCCTTTGAGCCCTATAGAACTCTTGTTGTTTTCACACGTTGACGATCTGTCACTTACGGTTAACTTTTATGTGATTATCACTGTTTAATTATATTATATAATTAGTTTAGTTAAATTTTTCGAATCATATTTTTGTGAATAAATTTAATTTATTTTTTTAATGAATAAATTGGCGTATTCTCGTACTTCAATAACTTCTCCGCGGTTATATGGATTCGGTTCTTATGTACATTTTGTTACGAATTTATGAAAACATGACTTATGCAACTTGAGTTATCGCTGTTTGTACATTCATATGTCACTGCAGCAGCCACTTGATATGTAATTGCCAGTTGTTCTGGTTCCGTACGGGCATTATCGTCATTTAAGGGTTGTTCGCCGTCGAGCAAAACTCCGAGCGGCGAAGGGTGGGAAGTCCTTTTAATTACCTACAATTTGATGTATGATAGAAAGTTATGCAACAATATTTGCAAAAGTTATAAATATTTTTCTGCAGCAGCCACTTGATATGTGATTGCCCGTCGTACTGGTTCCGTAGGGACATTATCACCATTTAAGGGTTGTTTGCCATCGATCAAAACTCCGAGCGGCGAAGGGTGTGAAGTCCTTTTAATTACCTACAATTTGATGTATGATAGAAAGTTATGCAACAATATTTACAAAAGTTATAAACATTTTCCTGCCACAACCACCCGACATATGTTTGCCGGCGGGGACGGTTGCGTACGGACATGATCGTTATTCAAGGGTTGTTCGCCGTCGAGCAAAACTCCGAGCTTTCAAAGGTAAATAGTACATTTAATTGCCTATAATTTGACGTACTTAGGAAAGTTATGCAATAATTTTACCGTGAGTTATGTTCATTAATACCACTTCTTAGTGGACCGGCGCGCAATTTCTTGTATTATAGGTGTATTGGGGTAGATGATATTAGGGGTAGCACCTTCCCAATACCATTATTGGATGCAAAATTTTATGCGCTTTCCGAATTTGTATCACTTGTTTCTCTATGGGGTTGTTGCAAAAAGTTATGGGCAATTCTTTATTGAGATGGCAATAGCTCTTATAAGGTGACGCGTAACGAAATAAATCAAATTTCCGACAACACCGTTTAATGAATTTTCGGAGCAAAACTATGGCGTATAGTACTTGAACACCCCTATCATTTGATATATGTTTCATAACAAAATTCGAAAAAAAAAAGTTATGGCTATCTTTTATGGCTAACTTCTCCGCGGTAATGAAATGATAAATTACAAATTTGTGGACATATGTTGTTGAACACGAGACGATCGAGACTAAAATATTTTGAGTTTTCGGTTACTTCCGGTTACACCGGAAATGATGTCAAGTTTTATATTTCAAATGGAACACCCTGTATTTTATCGCGTTTTTGAATTCTTCATTAAATTTTAGATCAATTTGATGTTACATTCCCTATACCTAACATGTGTCATTTTTGCGATATTCATCCTTTTCATTCAAAAATGACAGCTGGACGGTTACTTTCAATTACTTATAAATTATCGCCTGTGACCGTTGGAAAAAAGTTGTTCGGCAACATTGTTGTGGAGGTAACATATTCACGACACATCGGTAGAATTCTTCTAAAAATTATACAGGGTGTTCAAATTATAAGATCAAAGTTGAATTCGAGAAAAGTACCAAAGGTCGATTTTTTCAAATAGCAACCCTAACATATGAATACATTTCTCAATTCTATGGAAAATTTTAGATCAACGTTGTGTACAATGTCCTATACCTAAAATGTATTTGTACGGCAACGTTTTTGTGACTGAAATAGAATTAAACAGTTTTTATTATTTTTTTATTAAACTTTTTAATTTACTTTACGATTTCGTTTTATTTTTAATATTGAGTTTTAAGGTTTAAGTTAATTGTTTGACCTTGTTTAAGTTCTGTTTATTCCAAATTGTTCACTTGTTTTCAAACGCAATCTAGATTTGGCAATGCTTGTCATTTCTGTGCATTTTATTATAAAACAACAAATCCGTCTGAGAGCATTTTCCCCCTTTTTGTCAATTTAATTTGCTTTCTGTATAAATATATTTTCAAGCCATATATGGCTTTGGCCATTCATCTAGCTAAATGATATGCTCCAGGTTGGCGAAAATGAATTCCTCGTAACGTCGCCTGCCTTAAGAATACTATAATTAATTCCAGAAATTCTCGATGATCATCACGACGAAGATCTTCCTTAATTTTATTCTTAACATAAAGCAAAATCTCATCTGCATCATATTCTAATATTTCTCTAATATCTGCATCTGACAGTCCCGTTGAAAATTGGAACTTTTGTTGTTGCTTTAATTATAAAACTGGACGATCTATGTTTGTTTTGTGTTTAGAACGTCATTCTGATTGAAAACATCCCAAAAATTATATAATGTGACGTTTAAAATTTCAAAGTTGACGTCATTTCCGGAAAGACCGGAAGTCTACCCAAACTAAAAAAAACACAAAAAATGCAATTGTTAGTCTATTAATACTATTCCAAATCTTCTACCTTCTTTCTACAAATTCGTCTACCTTCATAAAAAAAATATATAAACTGGCAAAATTCAACTTATTTTAATTTATTTCGGACTTTGAGTCTAGTGGGGCACTGGTTAATATATAGCGATTGATCTCAAATTTGACCAAACCTAATTATTTATATAAAGGAACAAATTGAGGAGGTGCTGCATACAAATTTCAAAAGTTCAAAAATAAGGACCAGTGTATATATATATATATATATATATATATATATATATATATATATACAGGGTGAGTGCTTAGCATCCCGGCGGTCGATAGTCATCAAATCGTTTGAGAAAGAAAAACATCTTTTATACTAGAGTTGTTTGACTCATTAGTTTCTATAAAGGAAATTTATTTTTATTTATACCGGCTGTTGCATTTAGGCATGACGAAAAGTCAGTATTTTTTTTTTAATGGAACGCCCTGTATATCATGTCATATTATGAATACTAAGGAAGTTGTCTTTCCAACTGTGTAAGTTGTACCTGTGTAAAGTAAATTGTTTCTGAGATATTCAATTCTTTGTCAAAAAATTGGCAATTGCAGGCCTTTCTTGAAAACAACGTTAATGCTACATTTTTGCAGATATTCAGCCCAATTCTGTATCAAAATTGTTAACGCTAGCAATCGCGAAAGTTGCTAAATGCCAAGGTCAGTATGTAAATAAGAACTTTGCGAAAAGTTGCTATTCTGTAGGACCCTTAGAGCAACTGAGTGGTTAAAATATTTATCAACTGAGTTAATAAGTAACCACTATGAATCTTACTGTTTTCAAAGTTTGCAACCCGGTTGCGTGATTAATTTTAGCTTATTAATCGCGATTAGTTTATGTGGAAAATGAATAAGTCTTTAGGTTCTGATTAAAGTTCACCCGCCCTTACATCGGAGAGATTTACCGAGAGATTTTATGCTTCATTTGAAGATTTCAGTCAAGACGAATTTTAGGTTAGGATTGTTTAGTTGCATCTTACAAACCTGACAAACTTAGGCTGGACTGTAATGCTATAGACGTGTGAATTTTTATGGGCTGGGAAATTTGACATATCTATACAAAATATATCACCTAACTCATTTTGCATGATCCACCTATATCGATTCGGCCATAATAGTGGCAATAGTAGCCATAGTAATTATTGTAAAACAATTATGATAATTTTCATGTTCCTAATACAGTTGCAGAAATACACATCGTAAAATACATTTTGTTATGAAGATGTACTTAAATAAAGAATACGATAAATTGTTGATATTTGATTTTTTTTTATTAAATTTTGTATAGACATACATATTTAGACATCAAATTGTAACAATGTACCAATCTGCAAAAAATTATTTTCCAACTATCATTTCCGATTCCGCAGGCATAAACACTGTAATTTCACATGAACCATCTGCAAAACAACATCCATTATTGTTATTAGTAGAATAAGAACAAATTTTACCTTACCTTGTAAATATTTCATTGATAACTGCATTACAGATAGCGTTATTTTACTTTCATCTCCGTTCATCATAATGACATGTATTTCCGCTCCCGTATTTAGAATATCAATATGATCGATAATTTCTCTACAATACTACTGTAGCCACTACTATAGCTAATAGCCTCCAAATCGATATCACTGAACCCTTAAAGACATGCCAAACGTAACACGCTCTACTGTTCTGTTGTAATGTGTTCTACAGGATTTTCCGTATGCAAATGGTTATATATTTTGCATTGATACCTCGAACCTCCCAGCCAATACAATTTCACAAGTTTTCTGTTTTCAAGCCTAGAACGAGTGTTTACTTTGTAAGATAAAACAATTCCAACCTAAAATTTTTGCCCCTGAAATGCTCAAATGATGTCGAAAGTATCTCGGAAATTGGGTATACTGCCGGCCTTATACTACCAAATAAATTGCTCACTTAATGTTTAAGGTGGCAGTTAGGTGCAAAACTTAAGTTTTTTTTTATCATATTACTTCGAAAAACGCACCATACCGTACTAACTGACGTACACTGACGTATAACTACTGCAACAAATTGGTATGAGGATAGCCGTAGTTCGGTATTATAGCAACTTTGTTAACAACTTGCGTAGATGTAGAAATTTAGCAACGGTTGCAAAATCCGTTCTTACAGAATTGACAAATTGGAATCAGTTGCTACGAAAGTTGATCAAACTTAAGCTTTAACAATTCACTTTCGTAGCAACCGAAATAGCAACTGAGTTATAGAATTGGACTGATTATCGTACAAATTTTGTCACATAATAATTAAATTCATTGCTAGATGCTGATGCCATGAAAAATTAGATGCGCTATACAGGGTGATCGTAGCATGCACTAGTTTTAGAGCATTTTTAAATGGATTTTTCTTGAGATTTTTAAATGGAACACCCTGTATATAATTTGCTACTTGAAATGTCCCTTAAGTTCTTTCGAATTTATATTCACTATATCGTATATCAATTTTTACTCATTTTTGTGATATTTGGAATTTAAAGAGTAGTATGCTATTTAGTATCTTAATGTTGCTCCGTCTACAGTGTGCTGGGTAGCATGAAGTAAAATACTTCAAGGGTTATAGAAGAAGCCATTTAGAATCTATTTAACTAGATTTATTCATATAAAAAGTATAACTGTTATCAAGGTATTACACAATTTTATAAGTATGTTTTGCAATTTTTACAAACGTACAGCGAGCAAACCTGAAGACCTAGTAACTTCAGTTGGGCTCCGAAGTAAACTAGAAACAGTGTAATTTTAGGGGGACTATAGTGAAAAAATGTTCGCTTGTGTGAAAATTGTGCGGAGACGTTTCATTGTAATAGTATGTGCGCTCATACACAAAAGCAAACAGAAACGCTAAACCTGTCTTGATGTGCTACGTTTGAGAATGGATTTGTATTCAGTACAAAGTACAACAAACAATATCTACTTACTATTGTTAATTGATACAAAATACGTTATTTTTCTGGAGAGACAATTCAAAATTGGGATAATATGATAATAACTAATGAGTAGTATTGATAATGTGTATGAATGAAAATCTGTGTCTAAAGATGCCTATCAGTTTGTTCTTGTTGCATATTTGGTTTTTGTGTGAGGTCATAAATCACATCTAAGAAAATCTGATTTTCAACACTCAGAAGTCAACAAATTTTCACGATAGTTAATCTAAAAGTACAGAGTTTAGGGTTTAGTTTTGCAGTAATTTGAAATTTTTAAATCGCGTGTTTGCTTGCCACACGGTAGACGGCAAAATATGCTTACAAAATTTCATATAAAATTGTTAATATGTTGATAACGGTAATACTTTGTATAAGGCTCAAGGTGTTTAAATCGTTTCTAAATTATCTCTTCTATCGCTACTTGAAGACCTTACATCAAACTACCAAATACCTTATTCCCAGCAATATTTCAATTTACAATTGCATTACATTTTCGTTAAATTGCATATATCACAAAAATAGTAACATTTGGTGTATGACATACTACATGTAAATTGGAGCGAAATAAAAGGTTATTACAGCCAACACATGTTATACGGGGTGTTCCATTTAAAAAACTCGATAAAAAGCCATTAAAAGCATCAAAATTTAGTAGTATTCATAATATAATAAAATATACAGGACGTTCCATTTAAAAAAATGTACATACTTCCCGTCATACCTAAATGCAACACCCTGTATAAATGAAAATAATTTTACGTTATAGAGAACGGCGAGTCAAACAACTTTCGTATAAAATATTTTTCTCTTTCTGAAATGATTTATTAACTACCATTAACGACCGCCGGGATACTAATAACTCACCCTGTATATATAAAACAGATTTGAAAGTTCTTCGAGTATCGATCATAAAAAAATTAAAACTGGAGATTTTGGAATATCTTTTCGAATTTTTTTATGATCGATACCCGAAGAATTTTCAAATCTGTTTTATAGTATCACGATCGAACATTTAATTCCTTTATCGTATATATATATATATATATATATATATATATATATAGGAAAGCTGGTTAATCGACGGTAAGATTTAAAGGAGAAAGGTATTTGTCGGGCAATTCCGTCATACGAAGATCGAAGATCGAAGAAGCAACCGAAACACGTGTATACGGTTGCTTCTTCGATCTTCGATCTTCGTATGACGGAATTGCCCGACAAATACCTTTCTCCTATATATATATATATATATATATATATATATATATATATATATATATATATATATATATATATATATATATCTGGTTTCTTTGTCCAAAAAGGTGGTAATTTTATTGATGAAACATTTTCGTGAACTAAATTGTTAGTATCACCGTTTCAATCTGTCATTCTTAAATGAAATGTCTAAATTTGACTTTTATATATTATGACAGTTATTTGCCTATTCCTTCTGACAGCGCTCTACCCTATACAAGGAAATACCTATAACATACCTGCCACAGATACTCCACCTGGTACAAGACCGAAAAGGAATTTTCTGTTTTCAAATACAGAAAAAAAATTGAGGTCGATGTTTAAATTTCAATCGCAGGAACTATGAAAAATTGTTTCAAATGCAGCTCTACGTCGGGTTCCACAAAAAGTAATGCCTCACACTGTTGTAATGTTGCTTTCTTCAATTATTAAAGTTGAATTTTCTTGGATTCATTCTTGATGTCAAATCACGTCGGGGTCACCAAATTTGTGGGGGATTTATGCCCACAATAAATAATAAATTTTATTTTTATCACGTCGTATAAGTACTTTTAAATAACTTTTATTTTTATAATTATCGAATTGTTTTACATTAAGATATTTTTGAGATTATAAAGTCAATTCGTACGTGTTGTTCGTACGAGATAAAATTATATATTGAAATGTCTTCAAAAATAAATAATATTCAAGTTTTTATGGTAAGCCAAAGGTACCGTGACAAATTATTACATTATAAAATAATTCAAAATAAGGCGAGTCTGTGACGGTAACGCTACAACTGGCTACGCGAAAATATGTCGGAAAGTGCCTAAAAATCGACCGCTAAAACGGTGGGTATACCACCCTGTTATTTACGTTAAAGAAAGTAGTGTAATAACTCTTTTTTTTTTATTTTTGCTGTTAACCCATTATGTACTTCAACTCTTTGGTTTGTTCAACTCTTTCAAACGATAATATGTTATCTATACATGCATAGTGTGGGTTTATTTTGAAATATCGAAGGATTTCTAAGTGGAAAATTTGTGAAAACTCATAACAAATACCGTAAAAAAGCCGTGAAAATAACCATAACCATATACCTACCTAAAAGTTTAAGAAAATAATTGTGTCTATTAATAATCTATGTTATCGTAGAAAGGAGGTAGGTACTTGATAAAACATTTTCAAAACTGCATTTTGCCAGACAGCTTCCACAAAGATTTCTAAAACACAAAAATTACTGTCTTAAGTTGTTTCAGATAACTCTTACAGAAACAATATAAAAAACAATATAGAGTGATTATTTTCCAATGTATATATATATATATATATATCACGACGGGTTTGTTTAATTCGAAATTCGGCTTGCAAATCCTGAAGTGACAAATAAAAACCTATAAATTTCCACTACCTCTGTAGCTCAACTGGGAGAGCAGTCAACCGGAAATTGGAGGGGTCCTGGTTCAAATCCAGGCGGAGGTGCTTTTTCCAAAAATTATCCTCACCTGGATTAATTATCATTCGCTTCTTTAGTTGATTCTATATATATATATATATATATATATATATATATATATATATATATATATATACATATATATAAAATAAATGCCGAAAATGTCCTGCACCATGGGCCATTTTTAACCAAAACTCGGGTTTAGAAAATGGCGAGTCGAACAACTTTTGTATAAAATATTTTTTTCTTTCTCAAACGATTTATTAACTATCGACCGCCGGGATACTAATATATATATATATATATATATATATATATATATATAATTACAAATAACTTAAGGGACATTTCACTTAGCAAATAATATAGAGAGTGTTCCATTTAAAAATCTCAAGAAAAAGCTATTTAAAAATGTTTAATAACTAGTGCATGCTACAATCACCCTGTATAGCGCATCAAATTTTTCATGACATCGGCATCTAGCTATCGGTTTAGCTATTATGTGACAAAATTTTTAAAAGTAAAAGTAAAGTAATTGAAAAAAGTACACATTTTCGTTTAATAATTAATTAGAAAGGTTTACATTTGTAGCCAACTTGTCTGTATTTTTCGTTCTGGCTTTTGAGTATAAAATAAATATTTATTTATTTGTTGAATAAACATGGTGGGCTAACTTTTTATTTTAAAGAAATCGAACAGCATAAAAATTAAAAATGTTGCCCTGCTTTAATCATATTCGTTTTTTTTCAAATCTACAATGGTATCATGAAAAGCGGGCATTAATATTCTTTTCCAAATAATTCATATAGACTTTTCTACAACGTTAAAAGAAAATCATCAACTTAGAATACAACATGCAACAGTATGTACGTTTTGTTGAGAATAAATAGTCATCATATTGATTTGATGAGATCATTTTTTTAATTCCTTTTCATATTTGTCGGAAAAGAAACATACGACATACTCCAGACAAAAGAACATAGGTAATAATAAAATTTAAAAAACTCACCAGGGTACAACAATGTATATGCAGTGTAGTTGAATGCGTCCAATTTTTGTCGAGTTTACGTTTGCTATACTGCTGCGTTTGCTATACTGTCGTGCTTGTACAGTGTTTTCTTTTGTCGATAAAATTATAAGATGGAATGATTTCTTTTATTCAGTAAAGCTAGGTTTTATATATATATATATATATATATATATATATATATATATATATATATATATATATATATATATATATATATATATATATACTATATGAACATATATATATATATATATATATAAAACCTAGCTTTACTGAATATAGTCACTGTCGTCCATTAATATTGAAGATATTCTAGATAAGGGGTATTCGACGGGAGATAATAACTCTACTACTCTTTTCTCATTTAGCCAAGCTTTCGGCGTATTTTATTTCTACCGCCTTCATCAGGGCACTACAAATTGTACATACAAACAATTTAAAACTAAGTCCAATTAGAAAATGGTGAACAAAAACTTACATGATATGAGGTACAAATAATTGTGCATCATCTCAACCACACTAACATAACCACACTATTACAATCATTAAAACTCTTTTGGTAATCCTGTTAATTGTTTAATAATAATTCGGATTCCGAACACACACCAGCAAACTCCATTTCATGACATGTGTACCGTTTTTTCCCCTTCCAGCAACGTGTTACCAATAGTCCCACCCCGGTGATTCTGTATTTTTGAATTTCGACGTTTTAAAATGTGATTGCGTCTTCAAATAAACTGTCGCCTCTATTGTTGTCTTTATATTGCAGAAGAAAAGTGTAAATACCGCTTAAATTTTTAATGTCAGATTTTTTGTTTATTGAGTCTTTTCTTTTATGTATGTGATACATTTCTAGAAATGATCTTTTGTAATAGTTTGGCTCCATATTTAACACTTTTGCTTCATTATAATCGATTTTGTGATGGTTTTCATTTACATGTATTGCTAAAGTTCATCTCTGTAAGTTGTTTTTACTGGCACTTTTATATCCCGCAATTCTGTTTTTTAATAATTGACTTGTTTGGCCTATGTAATATTTTTGACAATCCAGACATTTCAACTCATAAATCACATTAGATTGCATGAGAGTTGGTGTCTTATCTTTCAGCCTACTAAAAATATTGTTAATACTTTTTATACTGCGTTTCGCTATTATGATGTTTTCCTGTTTAAAGATTTTTATAATTTTATTCGTTAAATTTGTAATGTCTAATATTGACTGGTATTTTTTGTTGTTCAATGTATTTATATTTTGTAGTAAGTGGGTGTTCCTGTCTCCTGTTTCGTTTTTATCGTCATTTGACGTTCTGTATAACAAATTAGTGATCGGCGCTCTTGGGTACGAGTTTTGCATCAAAACTTCCTCCAACCGTCTCAAATTTTTTGCCCTATATTCTTCATTACTGATTGCTGTTATTCTCTTTTTTAGTTGCTTAATAAAGTTCACCTTCACTCCCACTGAGTGCTGCGAGTAGAAGTTGATGTATCTATTAGCTGAGGTTGCTTTTTGGTACCAATCCAGTTTTAAATTGCCTTCTATATCTCTAATGACCTTTGTATCTAGGAATGGTACTCCGTTATTAGTATCTTCTTTTTCTATGGTAAATTTTAGATTTTTGTCATAATCATTAAATATTTCAAGGATTTCATCTATATTATCTTTTGGTACCGCGGTTATGAGATCATCAACAAACTTTTTTATGAATGGCACCTCAAATGAAAGCTTGGGCAAACATTCATCCAGCAATGCATCCATAATGTATTGAGACAGGATTGGACTCAATTTCGACCCCATCGCACAACCAAAAATCTGCACATAGTAACTATCCCTAAATGAAAAATAATTGTTGTCCAATACAAATGTGATCAAATTTATAAATTGTGTTTCAGTTATATTCTTCGCAAAATCTTTGATAGTGTTCCACCTTTTTTGTATAATTCTAACTGTTAATTCTTTAGATATGTCACCAAATAAATTGACTACGTCTACAGCAAGTTGATAGTTAAGATTTTGAACTTCGAAATTCAGTTTGCTATTAATAAAATTAATCAAATTAAAGAGGGACAGGAATCAATTATGAATAGTTTAAAGAATTTTAATCAATTAACTTTAAGGGAGTTCATAGGTCGGCAAACAGTTCTATATAACAAAAAATTTCACAAAGTTAAACAGTCAAATTTAAATAAAATTAAAAACTTAGAAGACAAACAAATTCAAAGGGCTACGTCAAAAAAAGGGTGTAAATTTTAGTTTGGTTAAAAATGGCCCATGGTGCAGGACACTTTCGGTTTTCGCTAAAATAAATGTAACGTAAATAACACCTCATGTCGAATACTGTAGCAACTACATCTATAAACAACAGCCACATTTTGTGAGTACCTAATTATAACATCTTTAGAATAAGTTCATACTAATTGTTGGTTTATATTCGTTTTAGTTCTTATGAAGATGCTAAAAATTGTTAGCGAAATATTAGAATTAAAATAAAGGCTTACTAAACAGCAGCTCCTTTATTTGCAACACGACCTTCACCCTATTAAAACAATCTCCTATATATATATATATATATATATATATGTACATATATATATATATGTATATATATATATATATATATATATATATATATATATATATATATATATATATATATATATATATATATATATATATATATATATATATATATATATATATATATATATATATATATATATATGTATAGGCTGTCCGTCTTTTTGGCCGACTCCATGTGGACCGACCGCATTACTGTGTATATACAGGGTGAGTTATTAGTATCCCGGCGGTCGATAGTCATCAAATCGTTTGAGAAAGAAAAAATGTTTTATACAAGAGTTGTTTGACTCATTAGTTTCTATAACGTAACATTATTTTCATTTATACAGGGTGTTGCATTTAGGCGTGACGGAAAGTCAGTAAATTTTTTTTAATGGAACGCCCTGTATATCATGCCATATTATGAATACTAAGGAAGTTGTCTTTCCAACTGTGTAAGTTGTACCTGTGTAAAGTAAATAGTTCCTGAGATATTCAATTGTTTGTCAAAAAATTGGCAATTGCGGCCTTTCTTAAAAACTATGTTAATACTACATTTTTGCAGATATTGTCCTAAAAATTTTGTCACATAATAGCTAAACCGATAGCTAGATGCCGATGTCATGAAAAATTTGATGCGCTATACAGGGTGATTGTAGCATGCACTAGTTATTAAACATTTTTAAATAGCTTTTTCTTGAGATTTTTAAATGGAACACCCTCTATATTATTTGCTAAGTGAAATGTCCCTTAAGTTCTTTGTAATTATATATATATATATATATATTAGTATCCCGGCGGTCGATAGTTAATAAATCGTTTGAGAAAAAAAAAAATATTTTATACAAAAGTTGTTCGACTCGCCATTTTCTAAACCCGAGTTTTGGTTAAAAATGGCCCATGGTGCAGGACATTTTCGGCATTTATTTTATATATATATTTCCATTTAAAAATCTCTCTAAAAAAAGTTCCATTTAAAAATCTCAAGAAAAAGCTATTTTAAAATGTTTAATAACTAGTGCATGCTACAATCACCCTGTATAGCGCATCAAATTTTTCATGACATCGGCATCTAGCTATCGGTTTAGCTATTATGTGACAAAATTTTTAGGACAATATCTGCAAAAATGTAGTATTAACATAGTTTTTAAGAAAGGCCGCAATTGCCAATTTTTTGACAAACAATTGAATATCTCAGGAACTATTTACTTTACACAGGTACAACTTACACAGTTGGAAAGACAACTTCCTTAGTATTCATAATATGGCATGATATACAGGGCGTTCCATTAAAAAAAATTTACTGACTTTCCGTCACGCCTAAATGCAACACCCTCTATAAATGAAAATAATTTTACGTTATAGAAACTAATGAGTCAAACAACTCTTGTATAAAACATTTTTTATTTCTCAAACGATTTGATGACTATCGACCGCCGGGATACTAATAACTCACCCTGTATATACACAGTAATGCGGTCGGTCCACATGGAGTCGGCCAAAAAGACGGACAGCCTATACATATATATATATATATATATATATATATATATATATATATATATATATATATATATATATATATATATATATATAGGAGATTGTTTTAATAGGGTGAAGGTCGTGTTGCAAATAAAGGAGCTGCTGTTTAGTAAGCCTTTATTTTAATTCTAATATTTCGCTAACAATTTTTAGCATCTTCATAAGAACTAAAACGAATATAAACCAACAATTAGTATGAACTTATTCTAAAGATGTTATAATTAGGTACTCACAAAATGTGGCTGTTGTTTATAGATGTAGTTGCTACAGTATTCGACATGAGGTGTTATTTACGTTACATTTATTTTAGCGAAAACCGAAAATGTCCTGCACCATGGGCCATTTTTAACCAAACTAAAATTTATACCCTTTTTTAACGTAGCCCTTTGAATTTGTTTGTCTTCTAAGTTTTTAATTTTATTTAAATTTGACTGTTTAACTTTGTGAAATTTTTTGTTATATAGTACTGTTTGCCGACCTATGAACTCCCTTAAAGTTAATTGATTAAAATTCTTTAAACTATTCATAATTGATTCCTGTCCCTCTTTAATTTGATTAATTTTATTAATAGCAAACTGAATTTCGAAGTTCAAAATCTTAACTATCAACTTGCTGTAGACGTAGTCAATTTATTTGGTGACATATCTAAAGAATTAACAGTTAGAATTATACAAAAAAGGTGGAACACTATCAAAGATTTTGCGAAGAATATAACTGAAACACAATTTATAAATTTGATCACATTTGTATTGGACAACAATTATTTTTCATTTAGGGATAGTTACTATGTGCAGATTTTTGGTTGTGCGATGGGGTCGAAATTGAGTCCAATCCTGTCTCAATACATTATGGATGCATTGCTGGATGAATGTTTGCCCAAGCTTTCATTTGAGCTGCCATTCATAAAAAAGTTTGTTGATGATCTCATAACCGCGGTACCAGAAGATAATATAGATGAAATGCTTGAAATATTTAATGATTATGACAAAAATCTAAAATTTACCATAGAAAAAGAAGATACTAATAACGGAGTACCATTCCTAGATACAAAGGTCATTAGAGATATAGAAGGCAATTTAAAACTGGATTGGTACCAAAAAGCAACCTCAGCTAATAGATACATCAACTTCTACTCGCAGCACTCAGTGGGAGTGAAGGTGAACTTTATTAAGCAACTAAAAAAGAGAATAACAGCAATCAGTAATGAAGAATATAGGGCAAAAAATTTGAGACGGTTGGAGGAAGTTTTGATGCAAAACTCGTACCCAAGAGCGCCGATCACTAATTTGTTATACAGAACGTCAAATGACGATAAAAACGAAACAGGAGACAGGAACACCCACTTACTACAAAATATAAATACATTGAACAACAAAAAATACCAGTCAATATTAGACATTACAAATTTAACGAATAAAATTATAAAAATCTTTAAACAGGAAAACATCATAATAGCGAAACGCAGTATAAAAAGTATTAACAATATTTTTAGTAGGCTGAAAGATAAGACACCAATTCTCATGCAATCTAATGTGATTTATGAGTTGAAATGTCTGGATTGTCAAAAATATTACATAGGCCAAACAAGTCAATTATTAAAAAACAGAATTGCGGGACATAAAAGTGCCAGTAAAAACAACTTACAGAGATGTACTTTAGCAATACATGTAAATGAAAACCATCACAAAATCGATTATAATGGAGCAAAAGTGTTAAATATGGAGCCAAACTATTACAAAAGATCATTTCTAGAAATGTATCACATACATAAAAGAAAAGACTCAATAAAAAAAAAATCTGACATTAAAAATTTAAGCGGTATTTACACTTTTCTTCTGCAATATAAAGACAACAATAGAGGCGACAGTTTATTTGAAGACGCAATCACATTTTAAAACGTCGAAATTCAAAAATACAGAATCACCGGGGTGGGACTATTGGTAACACGTTGCTGGAAGGGGAAAAAAACGGTACACATGTCATGAAATGGAGTTTGCTGGTGTGTGTTCGGAATCCGAATTATTATTAAACAATTAACAGGATTACCAAAAGAGTTTTAATGATTGTAATAGTGTGGTTGAGATGATGCACAATTATTTGTACCTCATATCATGTAAGTTTTTGTTCACCATTTTCTAATTGGACTTAGTTTTAAATTGTTTGTATGTACAATTTGTAGTGCCCTGATGAAGGCGGTAGAAATAAAATACGCCGAAAGCTTGGCTAAATGAGAAAAGAGTAGTAGAGTTATTATCTCCCGTCGAATTCCCCTTATCTAGAATATCTTCAATATTAATGGACGACAGTGACTATATTCAGTAAAGCTAGGTTATATATATATATATATATATATATATATATATATATATATATATAAAACCTAGCTTTACTGAATAAAAAAAATCATTCCATCTTATAATTTTATCGACAAAAGAAAACACTGTACAAGCACGACAGTATAGCAAACGCAGCAGTATAGCAAACGTAAACTCGACAAAAATTGGACGCATTCAATTACACTGCATATACATTGTTGTACCCTGGTAGTTTTTTAAATTTTATTATTACCTATGTTCTTTTGTCTGGAGTATGTCGTATGTTTCTTTTCCGACAAATATGAAAAGGAATTAAAAAAATGATCTCATCAAATCAATATGATGACTATTTATTCTCAACAAAACGTACAAACTGTTGCATGTTGTATTCTAAGTTGATGATTTTCTTTTAACGTTGTAGAAAAGTCTATATGAATTATTTGGAAAAGAATATTAATGCCCGCTTTTCATCATACCATTGTAGATTTGAAGAAAAACGAATATGATTAAAGCAGGGCAACATTTTTAATTTTTATGCTGTTCGATTTCTTTAAAATAAAAAGTTAGCCCACCATGTTTATTCAACAAATAAATAAATATTTATTTTATACTCAAAAGCCAGAACGAAAAATACAAACAAGTTGGCTACAAATGTAAACCTTTCTAATTAATTATTAAACGAAAATGTGTACTTTTTTCAATTTTGACCGCAACATAATTGAAATCTACCAATAACTAGAGTGCCAACGACAATATTACGCGCACTCTGAATTCGACACATCCTATCATACAAAACAACAAAAATACTGGTTTTTAGAGGAGTAAATTTTCAACAAATTTGAAGCGGTATTATATATTCAATAATTTATAGTTTTTGTGTAATCAATTATGTAAGTTTTCTCACGACAACAACGCCAAACGAACAGCTGTCTAGTCTGTCTAGTTTTGTGGTTGTTACATTATTGTCATAAACACTGAGATTTTAAAATTGTTTTTAACCGAACCAAGAGTACACATAATTTGATAAAAACTTTTTTACTTTCACTTAGACTCCACAACAGCTTTCGTTACTTTACACGAAAAGTAACGATTTTAAGCACATTTTCAAGTAGCCCCATTGGAAAATAATCACTCTATATTGTTGTTTATATTGATTCTGTGAGAGTTGTCTGAGACTTAAAAGCTTAAGAGAGTAATTTTTGTGTTTTAGAAATCTTTGTGGGAGCTGTCTGGCAAAATGCAGTTTTGAAAATGTTTTATCAAGTACCTCCTTTCTACGATAACATAGATTATTAACAAACACAATTATTTTGTTAAACTTTTAGGTATATGGTTATGGTTATTTTCACGGTTTTTTACGGTATTTTTTATGAGTTTTCACAAATTTTCCACTTAAAAATCCTTCGATATTTCAAAATAAACCCACACTATGCATGTATAGATAACATATTATCGTTTGAAAGAGTTGAACAAACCAAAGAGTTGAAGTACATAATGGGTTAACAGCAAAAATAAAAAAAGGAGTTATTACACTACTGTCTTTAACGTAAATAACACGGTGGTATACAGAGTGGTATACCCACCATTTTAGCGGTCGATTTTTAGGCACTTCCCGACATATTTTCGCGTAGCCACTTAACAACTTTTATATTAAATATTTTTTCCGTCTCTCAAGATAAATGCTACCGCGACTCTGGTGACCATATTTAATATAAAAGTTGTTTGGCCTATCATTTTCGAGAACGTCAATTATTCTCATTATTCTAAATGGAATGCCCTGTATAATATAATATATTATGATTCCGAAGAAAATTATCTTACCAATTGTATTAGGTGATATTGACGTAAACATAATAATAATAATCTACGATATTAAATTTTTGATATCCGTTTTTGAAAACTACGTAATAGCAACACATTTACTGATATTTTCTTATAACTTTGTCAGAAAACAACCGAAACTAATAGCGAGGCTATAGTACCAAAATAAATTTGATACGCTATAGAGGCTGTTCCTAGCACGTAGTCATTTTTGATATTTTTTAAATGGCATTTTCTTACCTTTTTAAAATGGAACGCCCTGTTATTATTTGTTGTATTAATATTTTATGATTACAATTACCATTAAGGTCTCTTGAATTTATGTTAATTATGGAATGTACATATTTCTACCCGTTTTCGTGATATTTTGTATTTAAAGAAAATATGTAATAAAGGAACCTTTTAGCGTGCTGCATTATTTGGTTCATTTTTTATAAATTTTGTTATAAAAGGTGGTAAATTAAAAAATGCCATTTTTTATGAAGATGAAATAGCACAATTAGTTTAGGGTTTCATAAATATAAGGTGGGTTCTCTTTTTATAATATCGCCTGTCGTCTTCGAAATTTCAAATTGATTGGTTGATTGATTATTTAGGTATATGAATCTGATGTGTAACACATTCTATAATTTGACAGTTGCTCTTGACATTAGATAGTTACATCGAAGAACTTGTTTTTTTTTTCACCAATTTTAACTACATAGATCAGGCAATGTTAAGATTCACTAGATAATTTTAACATTAAAATAATTTTGGATGTTAACGCTGCAAATAACATATCGCAGAAGAAGATGATTTGTTTATTCATTATGTCAATAGCCGAGAGATTTTTTATGTCGTAGGCCGTTGTATTTAATTAAGATTCAATATATTCGTTGGTAAACCATGTAGTAACTCGTTGCCCAGAGTAGATAAACAATTCAACTTAAATATGTAAATGTATGCAAAAATAATTCAAATCATTAAGTTACTTGCGTCAGTTATAAGGAACATGGATTTTAACAAAGTTATTGCAATTATTTGTTACCCTATTTACTCCCTGTATATTAGGAGAACCATATAATTTTGCAAAATTTTACCTTACATCCATAATCAGCAACTCCAGGACATACATAATTATCATAACATTATTGAAGTTATGTAAATAATATTTAAATTTATTGATTTTAATCTTCCAAAATAAAAAAAATTGTTTACCAACAGCGTCAAACTAAAATTTGAGTGGTCAACTTTTTGTATCTGGTCTTTTTTTATCTGTAAACTTGAATATCAAATGTTTAGGCAATCAGACAATTTAAATGATAAAGTAGCACACTTTAATATTCGTCAGTTGAAAGCCCCCGGAATTAGTAATGACATTTTTCTTTGTAAGTGTATCAATTGTATGTTGTCTTATATGGTATATTTGTAAAACTTAAATTGAATAATTTTGTTGAACAAGATATGGATCCGTGTAATGTTGCAAAAGACGATAAGCAATGTTACACAACTAAAATTATCGTTACCGCAAGTAATAATAATTAATTTAATATGCTAATAATAAAACTAATTTATTAAACACAACTTTAGGGTGTTTGGTATATCATAACTCAGTTGTAATCTTGAAACGTAAGAATTCAAGAAAACATTATTTCAATATTATTATTTTATCGTGGTATTTTGATTGCCATATAACCGCAACATAACTAACGGAGTTCACAAGTTTATCACGATTGGTTGTTACAATAAAACAGTAGTGCAGATTATGATATAAACAACTACAGGCTATTATAGTTTGACACGAAAGAAATATGTTAACTTACCATAGAGAAAATGCCGGATACAATCCAAACTATGAGTGATGCATTGACACTACCAGTGTACATTAACACCCCTGCTGGAGAAACAAAAATTCCCGACCCAATAATACTGCCGACAATAACTGTGATGCCGTTAATAAGGGTCATCTTTGGTTTAAGTGTAACCTCCTCTTCATTTTTTGATTCATCAGCCATGGCGCTTAGGTGGAGTCGACGAAAAGAATAATGAAACGACCGCTCACCGCACTGGATCCAAGTCTAATATACAGACAGCGTTTTCCTCCGGCGCGGCGCAATCGCCTCGCTTACCGGAGTTTGGATCAATAGGCCACTTCCATTCTTCAAAAGATTGAAAGCCACCCTTCCCTACGTTTGCTCGCGTAGTGTAGTAGTAAAGCCGATACAACACGCGGTTACATTGCACGTTGAGGATAAATTTTCTTAACAATGCAAACAAATTAATACGTTTATGCAATTATCCGTGGAAGTACATACCACTAATGAACTATGCATAAAAACAGCACAAGCCATAATGTTGGTATAAATAATTAATCCGATTGATGTGAAGGTAATGACTTAGTTTATAATAGAAACTAGTTACCAGAAACAAGTCATATCTAATTATGAACATTAACTTGAGTTTACTTGAAAATATACTTTTTCTTCAATTACGAACACTGAGGACTGTAAGTTTTGGAAAGATTTAATTGCGCTGAATAAATTAAAGAGTTGATAATAGTATATTATTTGACGAGCACATAATTAAGAATATAAATCGTGAGCATGAAGTTTATACGCGAGCCGTAGGAGAGCCTGTAATCTTTCTATCCGTTATGTGTGAGTCAAATCGACGTTCTATCTACGACTCATAAATTCCATGTTATATAAAATATGTTAAATGTATTTGTCAATGGTGGCGAGGCGAACTGTCAAATAACTGTCATCTACGTAGGTTTTGACAGACCTTGACACAAGCGTTGTATTATGATGACAGTTCGTTCAAATAATGAAGTCATTATTTGAACGAACTGTCATTACTATCTATACAACGCTAGTGTCATGGCGTATATCATGATGGGGATTATATTGTCATACACTGAAAATAGTATCGGTAAAAATACTATTGGTGTTTGTGAAAATTTTACCACGTAACCAAGTCTATATTTACGTTCCTTTAAGGGCAAATTTCCAAATAACTATGTACTATTACAAGGAAATAGTAGTTTTAACGTTTGGACTCTGAATATACCGTACGAAGAGTAAAAATACAATGTAAATGTAAGCTATTTTGTAGCATAATTACCTTGTTTAGTAATAATCTAGTTCGTATAGTAATTATACTATGATAACACTAGTAAACCGTTCATCCGCGCATGCGCGCTGCTAATTGGCGTCAATTCGGCGTTGTTTCCAAGCTTGTATATATAATAAGTGCAGCACCAACCCGCGCCATAACCTGAAACCTCGTAGGGGTTATATGTTTCATTTACTAGTGAAGGTGATAGAAGTGCGGTTTATTATAAAACCAGGATAAGGGGTAAGTACATCATTCGTATGGAACTAGCACGTGCCTACTTTTACAATGCAGAGGCCGTAGAAGCGGATACATTCCTCGAAGCATTTTCGTTTTTATTTGGATTGGTATATATTTTAAATAGGGAGTATCCCAAAGAAGTACGAACCACTATGGAATTGTGCCATAGGTATTTCTTAAAACTGTACCCGGATCTTGGAGGAGCCACTACAAAGAGGAAGGCCATTACATTAATCAACAAACTGAAAAAATTTTGTATCTTGGAATGTGTTTTTTTTTATGTGCAACAGAATTTGTTTTCTTTTCGATATGTAAAATGCATATGTTGTTTTTTTATTTATATAGATTTATTATTATTCATAATAAAAGTAAAATGTGTTGATAAATATAAACAAATCTTTTATTTAAATACAATAATACTATATTTAATAATTACCATTATCCCATTGGATATATACTAAGGAAAATTACTATAAATGGAAGGGCACAGTAGTGCTCATATTCTAATATTACCATGAACGCATTGTAAATGTTGCTAGTAATTTTCAATAAATCTATTGTAAATCGACAGTGCAAAAAGTAAATTCACAATGTATTTTACAATGGATGGGATAATTACTTGTTGATGGAAAAATTACTGTCATTCCTCGGGCAACAAAATTACCCATCGTTTCGAAGTAAATTTACCTGAAACTGTTTTCAGTGTAGATACGTATGCAATGAACTTCTTATATCTGAGTCGTAGATAAATGTAGCGAAACGCCTGATCACTGATACATTCGCAAACTTTATGTTTCCAAGTGATCAATAATATTACTATTTTCAATGAAGTTTTGGTCGATTTTTTTTAATATGATAATTTATTTGGTCTGTTTTTATTTCTTTCTTAGGTTTGGGGGTGCCGTTATTGCAGTATTAAAAAGATGTGGAAGTAAATCAATTGCGTCCCCCGTCACGTGCAGCTCATTATCATTCAATTATCAGTCCCATCCTACCTATTCAATTATCCTGTCGTGATCATCAGTCAGTGTATACGTGAATACCGGGAGCCAGAATTAAAAAAAAAACATTTCTCGGGATTTTGTTCCCGGGAGCCTCCCACGACTTATGACGCTGCGATACTTAGCCAACAAGAATTTTTTTTGGCGATTTCGTGAATACCTGCCTGGCATCAACATAACACGAGATACGTTTATCTTGAATTATCAGTAGAAGCACAGGCGACTAACTGGCTCTGGAGTGCGTGCGGAATTCGGTAAAATATCAGAGAATTAAAACAATAGAAGAATAATATCTGTGATTACACACAACACATACATTCGGCATTTTATCATAGATTTTGCGGTACCACTTAGTTCTACACAATGAAGCCCTCTGGCATCAGTTCACTTTTAGCGAATCTACTGAATACTATAGGTTAATAATATGGTGACATACCATGTGACATACCTATACTATTACTTTGACAAATATGTCAATATCACAATATGACATTTTCAGCTACTGAGTACTATGTGGCCCCAATCATCAAATTGTTGTTTTTGCATTTCTGTGGGATCGCGAAAGTGGGTCAAGATGTGTCCTGCCTCGCCTGCAGCCGGGCTGTCCATCTCTTTTCTCGAACCGGAATATAATCACTCATATGTCGACCATATTATACAGGTGTAGCGATTTGTGCCTTTGCGAATGAAGATATTTGTATATGATTTCTTTTAAACAAGTAGGTGGGCTTTTATGGTCAGAATTATTTAGAAAATTAATTGCTTCAGGGTTATGCCGTGCGTAAAAATTCGTAATTTCTGACGTTTTGCGAACCAGGTTGCTCGCTTCTTCAGAGTAACTGTATACTGTAGTATACCGTAGTCAGCTAGCTCTGAAGTAGCCAGCAACATGGTTTACAAAACGTCAGCAATTACGAATTTTGACGCACCGCATAAGCCGGAAGCAATAGACTTCTTTGAGATAAACTGAGTGCCTCTATACCAATTTGTACTCTTTCATACAGTATGTCCCACTGAACTGGGAGTCACCCCGACACTGATGTCATTTTTGCGCACATCCACATTTTGTGGTGTTCCAAAACTCCCCAAACATTATTTTATGTACTTTCACTTATCATTTTCAGATGTTAAAGTATGTTCCCACCAAGAATATACGAAACGATCAGTGATTTCGTTCAGTATAAAGTTATCATACAAAAGAGTTCCTGTGCATGCCAGGTTTATTCATATACCAAAAAAGTAACTACCTTTTCACTCAGTTTAAAATTTTAATAATTGAAAAAAGAATCTCATTTCTCGTGTTTCCATATTGCGGTATCATGCAATTCCAGTGAACGATAGATATACTTGGTATTAGTCCAAATGTTTGTTATTAGTCCAGCGTTTGCTTATGGAAAACAATTAGTTTAATTTAAAGGCATACAATTTCATGTTCGGATATTATTTTAATTCAAATATATAGATATTTCTGATATACAGGCTGGATGTAAATTTTAAATAAACTAAAACATACAGCCACAACCTGGATTTGAACCAGGGACCTTTGCGTCTAACCAACTGAGCTATTGAGGCTATCGTATACATCGCCTGTATGTCACCTATTTCTATGAATTTTAATTATATCATTACGGCATGTCCGTCAAACATTTTCAAGCAGTTAAATATTATCATAATTCTAAAAAAAAGTTGGTGAGGGACAAAATAACAATGCAAGGTGAACTAATACTCACAGATACATGCTAAACAAGTCATAATATGATGAAAATCTAAATAACTGTGTCCCACCTGAAGGTGGACTTAACTCGAGACAGTTGTTATCTGGTACGATGTTCTTTTTGCTGTTATACAACTCGTATACATTATAGATTTATACACATCATTTCTGTAATTTGTTATTAGTAACTTCTGCCCAAGCAAATAACGGAACATTTCTATTTTTCGATTTTAACACCAACAATTTGAATCTATAAATGATAACTCGTATGTATGCGTATTTTTAATTCTGTACATAATTCGTAGGTAACTTTTTACCTTATCTTCATTCCAAAGCAAAGTAGAGAAAATTCGCGTGGCATTATATTCTTAAAATAAATAATGAAGCTATCTGTATGCCTTAGAAAGAACTAACCCCCAATACTATTAAATAGAAACGATGAGATAACAGTGTCGCGTTGTGTACACTTTAAGTTGGAACACTGTATAATAGGCAGCATAAGTTTGTAACAACCCAAACTTTTTTTTAGCAACATACGACGTTCCTTTCCGTAATTTTTTTATTTTCCAACTAAATTGTATGCCAATAAGTACTAAGAAAATTAATATACGGTTAAGTGGTGCAAGTGTCTAGTCAACAATATACGTACGTATAATAATTTAACGAGTAATTATTCGAGATTAAACAGAAATTTCTTCATTCCGTCATATATCTTCACCGTAACTTTTTGTATATAGAGTGTGTTCCACCTAGTGATGGCCAATTTACCCGGTATTTGGAATTTGTTTTATCTACTATATGTAAACTCGACGAGAGTAAGTACTTCGGACATATAGTGAGTTGTTGTCCTACTTCCATATGAAATGCTTGTTCACCTAAAACAATAAAATTGGAAAAGTTAATATAATAATATATAATAATATAATATAAGTATGGAAAATATAGTAAAAAACGTATTTTATTTACCTACTCACCAAATGCGCCAGCGGGATAAATAAATTGTCCATCAGCAATCTGCCACCTGTAGTGTTATCTTTTACGATATTAACTAATTTTTATGCTGTGGGTGGGTGGGGGGTTGTGTGAAAGAAATTTTGTTCAAAAGGGTCCAAACGAACTGGAGGGTCACTCGTAGCATTTTTCAACAATTTTGCAAATGAACCGCCATTTCTGTAGTTTCGTCAAAATAGTTCAAGAATAAATTAAAGTAGGGGAAATTTTGTATAATTTATGTCTATGACATTTTTTGGTAAAATGAATAGTTTAGCTGCATGATTGAAATCCGTCGTGTCTGCATTAATATAAAACTAGTTAGCCAGGATTTGACAGATATTTTCATTCTAATGACAGTACGTAGTGTCAAACGCTGATGTTTGGACAATACCTACTGTCAATAGAACCAAAATAATTGTCACATCCTGGCTAACTAGTTTTATTTTAATGCAGACACGACCGATCTCGATCAAATAGCATTCTCGATCATGCAGCTAAACAAATTTTATATATAGTATAATTAAGTCCTGTGCCTGGCCACATAAGATGATTTAGGAATACTCTCAAATTCATTCGTTTCTCTTCAGAAATATAAACGAGATTTTATTATCACAAATAATTTCTATTATCATTTTTATCATAGATAAATATTAAGAGTAAAAATTAACAAAAATTCATATTTTTTTTTAAATAGGTGGCTATGATTTAAAATATGAGTATATACTTTATACTACATATATATTTTTCACTTAGTTGTAATTAGAGATTTTCTGAAATAAATAAATAGAAAAAATTATTGTTACAGTTTTAAACAAAAAGACACGTTGTATATTCAAGTTTGCAATCTTATGTAAGACATCGTGTGTAAAGCTATAAAGAAAATAACAGATAATGTTAAAAACATATGTGTAAGTGTTGTATACTACATAATATTGTACTATAAAACAAGAGCTTACTCTATAATTTTGAATGTAAACACATTGCCAGCTTGATTTTCATTGCCTACTAAACAATAATTAGAATGTACTATGATTGCAAGGCAGGCAGAACATTTTTTTGCAAAATGATGAAATGAGCACAAAAATGCCATAACAATGCTCTTATAGAATAATTGCTGGTTGCTGTTTGCAGACTTAAAAGTGTGGTTTTCGCGTAATCACCTCCGTCCTAAATAGATCCAATTTTAAAACGCTTCAAACTTACTACTAAAATTCCATGAAAGAAAAGCGTTACAAAGGTCGGCTTCATAATACTAAGGAAGTAGTCATTTACCATGTATCAGTCAGCATGATTGGACTACCTAAGTGCATTGTGTGACTTTTTAACAGACAATTGTTCCTTAAAAAAAGATTCTTTATTCAATAATAACAAGGTTACTGTAAATATGTTGTCTTATTAATAGCTATTCCCGCAGCGTTGCTCACGTGAACTCCCGTGGATTTTGGGATTGGTTCAAATGTTAAAAAAAGTTTCTGTTGAAACTCGACGCATTATAATTTACATGTAGTTGCCTTATCGTAGTAAGTGCTGTTTAGACCCGTGATTCTCAACCCTAAACTTACCGCGGATCGGTATAACATCCCACATCAACCAGAAGAAACATGTTTATCACATAAGTACGTAGGCTTCACTGCCAGAATCATTTTTTTATTAATAAGCATAAGATGCTTAACATTGTAATGTTTATCTATATATATTTCAGATATACCTATGTATTTTGTATGTGCGCCATAGGGAAACCAGTTTGGATATTTTTTGTATGTGTGCGAGTGAATTTTCAGTTCCAGAATAAATCAGTTATATTCGAACCAGCGAGTTTTACTTGTGTTCTCTAAATAAGTACGAATAACCCTAAATTACTACAGTGGCGACGAGGATAATCAGCGAAATAAATAAACTAAAACATGGCAACCATCGGAAAAATTGAAGAGTTCATGTGCGAGAAAAAGGTTGGACATCATACATCGCACGTGTTAAACAATTTTTCAAGGCAAATGGAGTAAAAGCAGACGTGCAAACGGCAATGTTAATCACCATCGTAGGAAGTGAGACTTTCGACTTAATGACGGACTTATGCAGTCCCGGCAAGCCAGAGGATCAAGAATTTGGCATGCTAGTCGAATTGATGCAAAATCATCTGGAGCCCAAACCGTCAGAGATAGCGGAACGCTATAAATTTCGCCATAGAATGCAAGGTAATGAAGAATCTATTGCATCATATGTGCCAGTATAAAAAAAATGGCTAAAAGCTGTGATTTTGGAACGACCCTGGAGGAAAATTTGCGGGACCAATTGGTTTTTGGTCTCAAGAAGGAATCCATTCGTCAGAGTTTGTTTACAAACTCGTTATCGTATACCACGGCGTACACTACGGCAGTCAGCATGGAGGCAGCGGAAATAAACGCCGGTTTTGTCGTCGGAGCAGCAGCGTCCATAAACAAGATGGACATGACCAAGAAGTTTTTCAGCAAACCCTCCGGTTCCGGTAACCATGTTTCGGCAAGGCGGAAGTACTGCGGTCACTGCGGCAAAGACAACCACGAGGAGGCAAGATTTTTTTTCCGGAATGCGGAAATACGTGTCACAAGGTTGGTCATATTAGCGGTGTATGTAATATTAAAAATCAAAATGTTAAATTAAATTTCAAAAGTAAGGCTGTACATACCAAAGATCATAGATATAATAAGTACGTGCAAATGCAAAGCGAGGAAACCGATAGCGATGAGGAGACTAATCTCTTTAATATCTATAATCAAGGTATTATGCAGACTTGCGAAAATAATAAGCCAATAAAAATTAAATTAAGTATAAATCAAATACCGTGTAGAATGGAAGTTGATACGGGATCTGCTATATCAGCAATCTCAAAAGGTTTATTTGGTAATAATTTAAAAAATTTTGATTTAGAAGAATCGCGTATCAAACTGAAAACGTACAACGGTCAAATCATTCAGGTTTTGGGTTATCTAGAAGTAAATGTTCAATTTAATGAGACTGACATCTAGAATTTAAAATTATACGTAATTAATCAGGGTGAGCCTCCCTTAATGGGCAGAGATTGGTTAAAAAAATTAAATGTTTCAATTGATAGTTTATTTTTTGTCAGTGGTGAAGTACATAGTGATATTTCGATAGCTAGATAGTTAAAAGAAAAATTCCCTGATGTATTTAAAAAAGAATTAGGACATTTTAAAGTAGGGAAATTCAAATTATATTTAAAAGAGAATGCAACGCCGGTTTTTTGTAAAGTTAGAAGTGTACCTTTCGCATTGAAGGATAAGATAGAAATTGAAATAAATAAGTTGGTAACAGAAAATATTTTAACACCTGTCAATTTTAGCGAATGGGCTACACCAATAGTGCCCGTCTTAAAGAAAAACGGTCAAATTAGAATTTGTGGAGATTTTAAAGTCACTTTAAACCCACAACTGCACATAAATAAATACCCTATCCCAAAAATCGAAGAATTGTTGGCAACAGTAAAAACGAGTAAATATTTTTCAAAGATAGACTTATCTCAGGCTTATGCACAAATTGAGTTAGATGAGGAATCTATAAAATTAGTTGTAATAAGTACACACAAGGGGCTATTTAGATACAACAGATTACCGTACAGCGTAGCATCAAGTCCGGGTATTTTTCAGAGACTTGTCGAGCAGATTTTTTCGGATCTGGAAGGTGTATCAGTTTTGTTTTGGACGATATACTTGTGTGTTCAGAAAGTAAAGACTCTCATTTTAAGTTGCTCTGCAAAGTTTTTGAAAAATTAAACAATTATGGGTTAAAATTACAAATATCAAAGTGCAGTTTTGGTCAGAATCAAATAGAATATTTAGGGTTTATTTTGAATAAAAATGGAATACAGACATCGCCTGACAAGATTGAGGCAATAACTAAATGTAAAGTATACACATGTGTAACAGAGCTCAAAGCATTTTTAGGCCTCGTAAACTATTACGCTAAATTTATTGCAAATATTTCGACTAAATTGAATCCTTTATATGAATTATTAAAGAAAAATACGGACTTTAAATGGGGTAAGGTACAGCAAAAATCATTTGAATTAATAAAAAAAGATCTAATTTCTTCCAAGGTTCTAATGCATTATAATCCGGATTTATCAGTAGTTTTAGCCTGTGATGCAAGCTCATACGGTATTGGAGCTGTAATATCTCATGAGTTGCTTAATGGAGAAAGTCGACCCATCGCGTATGCATCTAGAACCTTGTCACCAGCCGAAAAATCGTATTCACAGATTGATAAGGAAGCCCTGGCCATTATTTTTGCTGTAAAAAAATTTAATCAATATTTGTTCGCTAGAGAATTTACGTTAATTACGGATCATAAACCATTGATTAGTATTTTTGGAGAAAAGAAAGGTATCCCGATGTTTGCAGCAAGCCAATTTCAAAGGTGGAGCGCAATTTTGTCAGCGTATCAATTTATAATAAAATTTGTTAAATCAGAAAAAATGGCAATGCAGATGGTTTATCTCGTTTACCAATTAATTACATGAATAAAGGTGAAAAACTCGATCTCTCACATATTTTATATTTAGAGGAAAATATGGCAATAGATCATATAAAAATCAAAAGTGAAACTAGGCTAGATCCAATTTTGAATAAAGTTTTGGGTTTTTGTTTACATGGTTGGCCCAATAGAGATTTGATTGACTCAGATATTTTACCATACTTTAATAAATTAAATCAACTGCATATAGAGCAAGGTTGCATTTTGTGGGAGTATAGAGTTGCAATCCCAAATAAATTACGATAGTCATTTAGGAATAAATAAATGCAAGTCGTTAGCCAGAAGTTATTGCTGGTGGCCGAATATGGACAAGGACATAGAGTTGATGTGTCAAAAGTGTAGAGCTTGTTCTTCTGTCCAAAATAATCCGGAAAAAGCGGAATTAAGACCGTAGCCATTAGCTTCACGTCCTTGGTCCAGATTGCATGTAGACTTTCTGGGGCCACTTTTTGGAGAGAAATATTTTGTAATTGTAGATACGTATACGAAATGGATCGAAGTACTGAAATTAAATTCGACCACAGCGGAAAAAGTAATTAGCAAACTAAGGTTATTATTTGCACACTTCGGATTACCAGATACCATAGTCTCAGACAATGGTCCACCATTCACATCAAACGAGTTTCAAAGTTATTTAAGAAAAAATGGTATTAGACAATTATTCTCTCCACCCTACCATCCACAGAGCAATGAGGAGGCTGAAAATGCAGTCAAGATAATTAAAAATACGATTAAAAAATCTCATTTTGAAAAACAAAATATTGAGGTGACTTTATGCAGATTTTTTTTTCGACTATCGAAATACCACACACAGTACGACCAATCAAAGCCCAGCCGAGCGTATGTTCGGTAGAAAACTGAGAGGAAGGTTAAATTTAATAATGCCCAATGCAAACAAGGTTATTGAAAATAATGTTCAGAAACAAGTCGAGTATTTTAAAGGCAAGCCCACTGTTGTGGCTTGGCCACTGTTGTTGTCGTGATCGTGTAAATTTCGTGGATAAAAATCGAGTCTTGAATCAATTGTTGAGAGGAGAAATAAAACAAGCGTCTTGCTTCGTGTCGTGGTGAACTCTATATTGAATCTACGCTTTTACAGGCATGTAGGTATATGTAAAGAAAAAACTCGGTAGTAACGCCATCTACCGGCAGTAACATAAAATAAATATATATAATATATACAGCGCCATCTATTGACGGTCGAAAGGAAATACGCTGACAGGAAACTATCGTTAGAATCGTACACCCACTTCCTTGAACGTTGGAGAGAGTGTAGTTTTCAAAGATTATTTAATTCCTAATCAAACAACCTGGACTACAGGGCAAATTGTAAATAGAGTTAGTGATGTTATTTTTGATGTGGAGACAGAAACAGGCAAACATGTGCGTAGACATTCAAATCAAATTAAAGCAGTAAGATCACGAGCAAGCTTGCCATTTTCTGTCCCCGATACCGACGTTGTATTAGATAATAAGGAAAATGAGAATGACGTAGTGCCGAATAAAATCCAAGTGCCGGAGACAGATATAAACACAAGTGAGTACGTTAATGAAACGAATGTAAACCCGGAAAGTGACAAAAATCTAACCGACATAGACGTTAAACGTTATGAATTAAGACCGAGAAAGTAATATCAGATTTGAGTGTAGATTTTGTTTGTTTAGGTATAGGTGATGCAAAATTCAATACTACTTGTAGTAGATGATTTTTGTGGTTTATGGTATGTGTATAAAAAAAAGAAGTAAAAAAAAAATAAGTGTGAGGGTGTAATGTTTATGTATATATATTTCAGATATACCTATGTATTTTATATGTGCGCCATAGGGAAACCAGTGTGCGAGTGAATTTTCAGTTCCAGAATAAATCAGTGATATTCGAACCAGCTTGAGTTTTACTTGTGTTCTCTAAATAAGTACGAATAACCCTAAATTACTACAAACATACTGAAACTAATCTAAAAGATTAACCATCAATTTAAATCTGAATTCTTAAAACTAGGTACTTGTGTCAAATAGGCTATCCACTGATGTCCCTATATTTACTTTGTACCAAACAAGAAGCACTAACACTTCACTCTCTGTGCTCTTCTTTTTACACATTTCACTGATTCACTAGTTCGAAGGGTTTAGTTCTTTTTAGTCTTCTCACTAGATTCGGGTTGTCCAGTAGCTGCAGGGCGTCTACGTTGACGTGATGGCTTAGGCGAGATTCATGCTTAGTGGCGAATCTTTTTGTCTCTTGGATGACTTGTGGGACACCAAGATCACGGTGCAGGTCACTATTCCGTATGTACCAAGGAGCGTTGACCATATTCCTTAGTACCTACTTTATTTTGGAAAATCTGGATTCCGTGTATATTGGAGTTTTTTGCGCAGCTCCAAAGCTGGATGCCGTATAACCAAATCCGTTTTAGTACTTGGTTGTAAATTTGTAGTTTGTTCTGTACTGACAACTGAGAGTTTCTTCCCAGAAGCCAGTACAGTTCTCTGTATTTGAGGCCAAGCTCTACTCTTTTCTTCTTAACGTGTTCTTTCCACCTTAGTTTTGTATCCAGAGTAATACACAAATACTTTGCAGTGTTCGCATATGGAACTATGGCGTCGTTAATCTTGACATGAGGTATGTCCTCGATTCTTTTGTTTGTAAAGTTAATGTGGACAGATTTCAGTTCTTTGAGCTTGGTCTTCCATTTTTTGGTCCATTTATATATTTTATTACTAGCTTGTTGAAGATTCCTGGTAGATTCACCAATAGTTGATCCCACTGCCATTAGAGCCATACCATCTGCTAATGTGGCGACTGTTACATTTTCAATCTGTGGAAGGTCACTTGTATATAGTAGAGAATTGGTCCTAATACACTACCCTGGGGTACCCCAGCTTTGACTTCTTTTAGTTCCGAGTATTCATCGATCTGTTTTATTCTGAATAGTATATCAGATATATAGGATGTTAGCAGCTCGACGTATTGTAAAAGTAGCATACTCTTTAGTTAGTGTATGAATCGTTCGTGCCAAACCTTATCGAAAGCTTGTGTCACATCAAGAAAGATTGTTGAGCAAATAAGCTTTTCTTCTAATGCTTTCTCTATGATATATGTTATCCTATGGACTTGATCTATACTGGAATGCTTCTCCCTAAAACCAAATTGGTGATTAGGAATTAGTTCTTTTCTCTCAATGATACGTTTCATTCTCTTTAGAAGCAACTTTTCAAAGAGCTTCGATATTATTGGTAACAGTGATATTGGGCGATATGATTTGGCCTCGGTCGGTGGTTTGCCTAGTTTTGGTATCATGCTAACTTCTGCTACTTTCCAGACATGTGGGACGTATTTTAACCTGAACGATGCATTTGTTAGGTACGTCAGCATAACAATACCTTTCTTAGGTAATTGCTTAAGAACTTCTCCTGTGATAAGATCATGTCCAGGTGCCTTCTTTGGATACAGGTTGGTCTTGATTTCTCTGGCAACTTCCTTTGGAGTAACTAGTTGTATGGCTTCTTCATCATAGGTTATATCTTCATTCGTGATTGGCCCTGGTTCGATGTTGTGGGGCTGGGAAGATTTCTGTTAGATGTTCTGCAAAAATTTCAGCCTTCTGTTTATTGTCTCTTGCCCAGGTACCGTCTCTTCGTCTTATAGGTGGGACACTGGTCTCTTGTATTTCCTCACTGCTTTCCACAGCGAGTAATCTGTTTCTTTATTGGGAGTCAATTTGGTTAAGAAGGATTCCAATGATACCTCTTTTAGTTTTTGAATTTCGCGTTTAAGTTGTTGGGATTTATTGTTAAGTATGGTTTTGTCAGCTGGACTCGTGACTGCCATCTTCTTCTAGCTTGTCTTTTTTGCTTGACCATTTCTCTAATTTCCATAGGATAATTATTTCCAGTAATTCTGTGGGTGATTTCTTTAGTATTGTTCCAGGTGGCTTTCTGGATGGTGTTGATGAATTTCTCGGCTTCTACGTCGAGCTGACCTCTGGTTTTAAGCTGGATATTTAGCTGTATAGTGTTTTCAAGCTCTATTTTAAAGCTTACCCAGTCTGTAGTTTTATTGGTCAAGGTTGCGGTACATTCCTTTTTGATTATGCTTTCGCTTAGAGTCATTAGTATTGCAGAGTGATCAGAGTCCAGTTGCTTTTCTCAGCTCTCTCCCTTTTGTGGTTATCAGTCTGGACCCCCAGTCTGTATGTTTGGCGTTATAATCACCACCCAGTACAAACCTTTCTCCGAGATGTTCTAAGAATGTATTATAATCTGATTTTTTGAGATTAATCCGTGGGGGGCAATATATCGCACCCACAGTAAAATTCTGTTTGGTTGATTTTATACCAACGGCAGTAAGTTGTACTTCTGCGCTCTTGAGATGGCACTCCTCATAGTGATGATTTATGCTATTTTTTATTATTACGGCACTTCCTCCTCTAGCTTGGTTATCCGGATGACATGCTTCATACACCTGATATCCCTTCAGCTTTAGATATGTCTGATTTGTTGACTGTGTTTCTGAAACAAGACATATATCGATTTTATGTGTTTAGAAACACTTCTATTTCCAATTTTCTGTTTCGTATACCGTTGGCATTCCAAGTTGCGATTCGTAAATCGTTAGTCATCTTATGTGTGTGTATTTTGCTGTTCTAGCTTAGATAGTCTCTCTTCGATTTTGTCCATCCTTTCTAGAATTTTTTTGTAGCAACTGCATAGTAGTGTCACCTGAAGTTGATGGCTTGACTTTTTTTGAAGAATCTGTGGCTTGAGCATATGTTGTGCTTGTATTTGTTTTCTTAATTGGTTTTGATTTTGGGATGTTACTTGCACGCTGTTGTTGGCCCACTTTTGGTTGGGTTCGTAAGTTGGGTAGCCCTTTCTGGTCTCTAATTCGTTGTATTTCTTTTGCCACCATACAGCCTTTGTAGTTTGCAGGGTGAGCATCTCCACAGTTCCAGCATTTTGGTGGTACTTCTTTTGGTTTCTTGCATTCTGGCGAAGAGTGTTTCCCGCGCATTTAACGCATCGGGGTTCTTTGTTTCAGAATCGGCGGGTGTGTCCAAAAGCTTGACATCTTTTGCATTGCGGTACCTGTTTAGGCGCTCTTACCGCCTCTATTTCTACCTTCATTCCTAAGATGGATTTAATATTATAAATTTTCTTAATATCTTCCTCTTTACTAAACGCAAGCATAAACATCGGTAGTGGAGTCTTATCGCTTCGTTTTAGTATATTCGTGGCGTCAATTATAGAATAACCGCCTTCTTTTAGTTCTTTCACTATGTCTTCATTTTTGCAGGTTGGATGTAGGTGCCTGACCATGGCCTTAATTGGTCTTGTTTGTTTGTTTTCACAAGTGTACCACTACTTTTTTTTTCATTTAGCAATTCGGTAAGTTTCCTGTATTCATCGATTTTCTCTACGTTGATTTTTATATCACCAGAATTCATTAGCATAGCTTTGTACTTGAATTCTGTATTGTTTAAAGCCAGAATCATTCAGTAAATAAATTGTTTCCGTCTTATGCCCTGGGTCAAAATTTGTAATAGCTATTAGAAGAAGAAACTATTTAAGTGAGTATTTTCTAAATGTTTATCACGTTTTGTTTTCAGTGCAGCAGAATGTCTAGTTTTTAAAACTAAACAAGCTAACTAAAAAACTAAACAAAAAGTTGCCGAAAAAGGTAGTGAGCTATCGTTAGGGCTTCCAATTCCGACGAATATACTGATTCCTGGATTTCGGGATTTTAGACTTTGTAATCCCAGGATTTTATACCAATGGCCGTAAGTTGTACTTCTGCGCTCTTGAGATGGCACTCCTCATAGTGATTTATGCTATTTTTTTATTATTACGGCACTTCCTCCTCTAGCTTGGTTATCCGGATAACATGCTTCATACACATGATATCCCTTCAGCTTTAGATATGTCTGATTTGTTGTGTGTTTCTGTGCGTGTCTGTGTGCGTGTGTGCGTGAGTGCGTGTGTGCGTGTGTGCGTGTGTCTGTGTCTGTGCGTGTGCGTGTGCGTGTGCGTGTGCGTGTGCGTGTGCGTGAGGGCGTGCGTGCGTGCGCGCGTGCGTGCGTGCGTGCGTGCGTGCGTGCGTGCCTGCGTGCGTGTGCGTGTGCGTGCGTGCGTGCGTACGTGAGTGCGTGCGTACCTGCGTGCGCGTGCGTGCGTGCGCGCGTGCGTGCGTGCGTGCGTGCGTGCGTGCGTGCGTGCGTGCGTGCGTGCGTGCGTGCGTGCGTGCGTGCGTGCGTGCGTGCGTGCGAAACTACTTAAACTATCGGGACGAAACGTCATATTTAGAAGTTTCATGACCAAGCCTAGAGCTGCAGTGGTTTTGTTTGAGTCCAAAGGAACTGGACGTTTCCTCTAAGCATTTTTCAAGGATTTTGCAAATGAGCCGCCATTTCTGCAAGTTCGTCAAAAGAGTTAAATAATAAATTAAAGTAGACGAAATTTTGTATAATTTATGTCGATGAAATTTTTTGGTAAAATTGATAGTTTAGCTGCTTGAGCAAATTGTATTTGATTGAGATCGGTCGTATCCGCATTTTTTTTGTTCCCCTGAACATTTTTGACCAAAGTACAAAAAAATGTGTGTGTGTGCCCGCTTTTGTGGCGACGATTCCGGAGAAACTACTAAAGGTATAGGGACGAAACTTCATATTTAGAAGTTTAATGACCAAACTTATAGCTAAAAAGGTTTTTGTTCAAGAAAGTCCAAATTAACGGGATGTTTTGTTTACTCTAACCATTTTTCAAGGATTTTGCAAATGTGCCGCCATTTCTATAATCTTGTCAAAATAGTTAAATAATAAATTAAAGTAGAGGAAATTTTGTATAATTTCTGTCTATTAATTTTTTTGGTAAATTTGATGGTTTAGCTGCATGAGCAAATTGTATTTGATTGAGATCGATCGTAGCCGCATTAATATAAGACTAGTTAGCCAGGATTTAACAGATATTTTCATTCGAATGACAGTAGGTATTGTCAAACGTTGATGTTTTGACATTACCTACTGTCAATAGTATAAACATATCTCTCAAATCCTGGCTAACTAGTTTTATTTTAATGCAGACACGACCGATCTCGATCAAATCTCATACAGCTAAACTATTAATTTTATATATAGTATGATAAAGTCTGGCCACATCAGATTTTTTTCTGTAGAATTCGAATCTGAAGGCAGAAACAGTGAATTGGCTATAGTTTTTTTTGAAAGGCAGTATAAAAAATGCATGATTATTTTTATAGGCTTTTGTGTAGGTAACTTAAATAATATAATATATTAATAGGTCAGTGTAAATCTTTTTTCTAGAAGACATGCCAATACCACAAGTATCAACTATCATCTCACAACATCAGTATGCATGGTCAGATGACTAGTTAGTACTCCCTAAGCACAGAGCATGATTTATGCTGGCAGTGAAAGCGAAGATGAGACTTTGTAAACTGCAATAAATTTGTGAAAAATATATCTTTCCTTCTTTTAAGCTTTTTGTATGTTATCTTAAAAATTAAAACAAATTTAGAAAATAAACTGCTTCCGGGTTATGCCGCGTGTCAAGATTTGTAAATGCTGACGTTTCGCGAACCATGTTGCTCGCTTCTTCAAAGCAAATTGAATACTGAAGACCTACCAAGAAAATCTCCCTTATATACCTAAATTTACACATCACAGCGCACATCTGGAGCTACCGCTCCCATGTGTTCTTCCACCTGACCGCGTTAGGATCGATTTCCAGATCCTACTAATGTCAGTACCGTCCTCGCGATTGATGTTGTCAGGATGTTTGTAAATTTCGAGGCTTCTCTAATAAGCCTTCGATGATAATTAGCCACGTCATCGAAATTCATTGTGTGTCCCGACTCGTGGCAGTGTTGAGCAACAGCGGACTGTTGAATCTTGCTGGTGCTCTGTACCTTACCGTGATACCCGATTTCTTCAGTAATCTACCGATTCTTTCTGATACCCCACTTACGTATGGTAAGCAAGCGAACCCCTTTGACTCTTGCCGCTCCTCTGAGACTTGCGGTTTTCTTTGTGTGACACCCCGTATGTCAGACTTGGTGTATCCATTCTGACGTAGGGTCCACTCCAAGTGTTTCCGTTCGTCGTGTGCTGGAGTTGCACACCTTCTCGGCTCTGTTGAACAGAGTGTTAATAACACTTCTCTTCTGTAGAGGATGGTGGTGTGATTTGGCGTTCAAGTACCGATCGGTATGTGTCTTCCAAGCGTACCCGTTGACGTTCTGTATACCAGCACATCCAAGAATGGCAGCTGATTATCCTCTTCTATTTTCATAGTGAATTTGATAGAAGGACTGACATTGTTTAGGTGGCTAAGGAACTCAGTAAGTTTATCTCTACCGTGTGGCCAAACCACAAAGGTATCATCAACATATCTGACCCAATGCTTGGGTTTGTAAGGACTCGACCTAATGGCTTTTTCTTCAAACAATTCCATGAAGAAATTGGCGACTATCGGTGAAAGAGGTGATCCCATCGCAGCACCCTCTACCTGCTCATACATCGCTCCCGCTCACTTGAAGTATGTGGTGGAGAGAGATCTACAAGATCCGGTACGTCGGTTGGTAGACCTAGGGGCACAAGTGTTGTCCGAAGGCATTCGACTGCCTCCTTAACCGCAACACACGTAAAGAGGGATGATACGTCGAAACTTACGAGTATATCCTGCGGGTCAATAACAACTTCCTTCAGAATCTGACTAAAATGTTCAGATTTCTTGACAAAAGACGTAGTTTGTCCTATAAACGGTTGGATGGTTTTCGACAAGTATTTTGTCTATTGCGCTGACGATTGGTCTCAAAGGTACGCTATCCTTGTGGATCTTTGGCAAACCGTAGATCCTCGGTGTCCTAGGGGCTTGAACAAAAATTGGTTAAATCATCATCTATTCCCGAACAGGAACTAAGAAGTAGTTCCTGGGAATCGCTGATGATTTAACCAATTCCTTCAGTCGCCTTGCTATCTTATCTGTTGGGTCCTTCGCAATTTTACGGTACGTATCTGGGTCCAATAGATCATTCATCTTCCGGTTGTAGTCATCCTTGTTCAATATCACCGTTGCAGTCCCATTGGGTTATGCCGTGTATCAAGATTCGTAAATGCTGACGTTTCGCGAACCATGTTGCTCGCTTCTTCAGAGAAACAAGAAAAACTGCTCCAAGTTGCTTAGGTTACGCTACCTGAACTTGCTCGAATTCCGACGAACAGAATACAAATGCCCAACGAACGCCATACGCCTACTCTAAGTTGCTCTACTAAGCTACTCTGACAGACCCAACGAACAAAGCTAGGAGTGTATGTAGAGCAGCTTAGAGCAAGTTGTAATCAGTTTGCGATTTGACAACACGCTATTGCAATATGTCAGTACTATACCGATCATCATTGCACATCATGCCCTATACATCAATGAATACTGATACTGCCACGCTAAGCAAAAAGGTCGTATCTGACAATTTGTTTGCACTTTACCTTTTCCGATCAAATCTAAAGATGGAATGATTGATTGTTCATCTATTAAAGCTAAAATATAAAAAAAACATTGCAAAGAATTCGCAAAAGCATATAGTATAGTATGGGTTCCATATTCCAGGCATTATTTTAATATTTTTTAATTGCTTATAAGCATAGTAAAATATATTTAAAAAATTATCGTCGTAGTCCAAATAAAGCAATAAAGCGCTAACGTGGTTTGTATATCTATCTGTCGGTTTAGATTCCCCACCGAAGAGGGTTGACCGCAGGAGGGAGGAGCTGTTGCAAGAGCAAACTGGATTTTTTGTTTTTTGCAGTTCTTTATCACTGATTTTCTCAGAAATTAGACTCAATTCAGAATTTCTGCCTACAGATTGGTATTCATATTAACGAATACCAATATTCGCGAGACATAAAGCTAATTGAGTACCTATTATTTTTTATTAAGGTAATAACTGTGATATATCAATTTATTTAAGGCTCCCGTATCCTACGTCGAAAACGCGCCGATACACCATACAATAATTATTGTTTAAATTGTGAAACTATAGCAACTATTCGATTGAATAGGTCGTTACGCAACTGCGTCCACAAAGAATTTCAATATTTATGCAAATTATACTTGCAAATTTTAGTGTTAAAAAAACTAAACTACAAATATAGAATTGCTTTTTGGTCTTACTGGCGTATGATTATTGTGTACTGTAATATATTATAAAAATACATTAAATGTTACTTATAACGATGGGGTGTAGCTTTTAGTGAACGTAACTAGAATACCGTTCTGGGAGAGTTTTAGCCTGTTGGCATTGCAAAATAGTTCAACGGTCTGTGGACAGATGGCGCTGTTTCTAATTGAAAATGTAAATACAACATAAATAATTTATTTAGATATGACCTAAAGTACACTAAAAATCGGTAATACTGAAAACTAGACGTAACATAAAGAATGCCACTTTGGATTTTTTTGTCTTCGTGTTAAATAATATAAATCGTAGCTGTCGCCCTCTTTGCATTTGAAGGTCGTTTAAATTTGTTTTTTTTTAATATAAGCTGTAGGAATAATAACTTAAAATCTGTTATTGTAATCAGCGCAAAATGTCACAAAAAAATCTAACTTCAAATCAAACTAAATTCAGATAAACGACCTTCAAACTCTGTTAAGTGTCTACGGGTTTTTAAAAATCACAGATGAACTGTAAAATAGTTTCCAATCAAAATGTGTTCAAACCAAAAACCTCGTTGATACTTTAGTCACAAATTCCCTTTCTTCGGAGCAAAGCTGATACTATATAGTTATACCGTCATTGTAAAGTACAGGCTATACAACTAAATAATCATACGTTAAAACAAAAAAAAGTCAGCATTTTATTAGTATTTTTCTCCATTTCATTTTTGACATTCTTTTTTGCTGCTGAATTTGACGTAAATAGTAAACAACACATTGTTAATCATATCGACCCATGCAACAAAGACTATCGTAACAAACTAAATGTAGTTACTATAGTCTTCGTTGCATGGGTCGATATACCTTCCTACCTCAAGGAGGCAGATTTTATTACATTTCAATTGCACAAAGAATTCTCTTTTCTATATGAAAATATTTTACAGTAAGAATCATTTAAAACATAAATTGCCCCTCAAGACTGCGTAATAAAATACTGACATCTTCCAGTTGTGTCGAGCAACAAAACACGACGAATGATACGATCTCCATTGTATGGCGTTATTTCGGAATGGGCTGCTGCGTTAAAGGTATGATTAGACGAGTCATTTTACGGAGAGCAAAGGTTATGTAATACAACACAATTTGAGTTACCGCCTAATCGTACTTAAGGATATTTAACACAGACCATATCTGATCTAAACCAGCCGCTAATGACATATCGTGTATTCAGACTAAAGTATACAGAGCTGCTGTCCTTGGATGGTACCGTAAAGTTCTATATGGAAATGGAGCACCTTAAACAATATTTAATTAGAAAATATGAAAACCAGTGAAATTGTGTACGTACCTATCAATAAATCCCTAATAAACAAATAATCGATCAATATTCATTTAGAGAGACACACTCATAAATAAATCGTTCTTGAAAAAACTGCTTACAAATTACAATAACGAACATAACCCTATATTGAGAAGTAGATAACCTCTTATTGGATTGGTATATTCCGTGGTTGTCATGGTTACGAGAAATTGTATACGGTTCGATATTTGTGGTGGGGTGGATTCTTGCCGTAAATTAAAATATACGGGATAATTCCAGATTTGGTAATTGTGTCGCCATCTACATCTAGTAAAATATTGGTCGGAAGCTCTGGAGAAACGAGCGGCAACTCAATGTTTTGAATGGGGGATACGGGAGCCTTAAGTGAAACGCAAAAATGTTTTTTGTTCGTTTTTTAATGTGGGTGAATTAAACGTATTCTGGATTTTGAACCGCTTAGGGTATGAGGTAATATCTATTGATAGATCTCAAGTCTCACGGCAATTCGGTTTGGATATAAAGGTAGCATTTGAGAGTTCTGCATAAAAACACCCTTATACGTAAGTATGTAAAAATAAAAATTAAATAAAAAATGTATCAGAATTTATCAGGCAAGCACGCATAGTTTATTAAATGTAGTATCTATCAAGATCTACATCACCGTTGCTTACCGAGCTCTCAAAAAGAAAATTTAGCAAGAATTTGTCCTTTACTTCCAAGAATATATACTTCAACTAGGACAAGCCAAATTGCATTCGTTCGGTTCTGCTCCAAGTAGCTTGCTATCACTTTACTCTAAGCTGCTCGTGACGTCAATCTGCCGTAACCTGAGTTATGTCTAGTAAACCCTGTGAAATGTATATACTACGTATAACTGGAAAGGACCCGTAATGGTCAATACGTGAGGCAAATGCATTTGGTATGCAACCCGCAGTGATGTGGGATACCCATCTCTTTCTATCTCATACGGTACTATACGTATACGTTTTGAATTAAAGATTTTTATTTGTAATATCCTTTTTCAATTAAATTGCATCAAATTAATCAATCTTAACGCTTGTAGAGACTTCAATAAACTAGATAATAATAGCAGATTTAATAAAAGGAATATTTTATTCATATATTCCGGGTAAATAACATTTACTGTCTACATATAGGTACTCTCAAATTATATATTAGTAATTATTACTTAATTTTAAACATTTTCAATCCAATGACTAATTGTTCTTCGTATTACTGAATTAAGGAAACGTATTCTCATATTAAAAGTAGGTTACATGACGCTGATTATATTTATTGGATAATATTAATTACAAATAAAAAAAATATTTTTAACATTTTAAAATTTTTATTTATTCGAAATGTTGTTATATAAAACTACAATACTTACTTACATAACAATATAAAAAGCAATATTCTTATTAACAATATTAACAATATAATAAAGTTTGTTAAACTGGGCAGTAATCAATGAATGAACAAGTGAATGATCCGGTATCATTAGCCCAATCAGAAGGTGAAAAATAAGTTGTAGTTTTCTTCCTTGGTATGGCTTTTTATTGTATAAGGTTAGCACTTTCGCTCTAATTCAGAGCATGATCAGACCTAAAAAAATACATAATCGAGAGATACACACATTATAAGAGAGAGTCTATACAATTTAAAAAAAAAACCACCGAACCACAACGGAGCCATTTTATTCTAAAACCGCGCCATTATCGCCACATTGGTCGATTTGGCCGTTTTAGGCGGCCATAAGTGAATTTGCAAAAGTATACCCGGTAACAAAATAAGTTATTACCTGCCCTAATAGACAGTTCTAGGAACAATACCCAACCCTTCCCATCCCATTCTATTGCACAGGAGAGCGGCTACAGGCTACAAAATTTGATTATCGTTCGTGGTGTACGTGTCTAATACCGGTGCTCTCAGTGTAAAGATATATTTTAAAGTGAATAATTTTATGTTAGAATCAGTTTTTCAAATAAATATATATGGATTCTAATAATTCAGGTAAGCAGCTAACCGATAATTATACATTTTTTTCGAAGCTTGTTTCTATTTAACATATTTATGTTAAAAATATGTCAAAATTATGTCCTTAAAAATAGTCTTGTTACAGTATATTTTTGTTGGAGTAACTTTAGTTTTAAATTGTCGTTTTGTTGCATTTCCCTGTCCGTTCCGATACTAATTCTATTATGATCAATTAATTTGAACCTATAGCCAATATTCCAACATTTAGCTACCGATTTGCACCGTTTTTCAAAATATTATATTTAAAAAATATTATTAAAAGAAAATATATATTATTTTTCTAAAATATTGCTTTTTATTTGCTTTAGGCTGATCGGGCTTATCGGGTTTGAAAGTAGGGACTCGAAGACATCTGTTTGAGCAGTTAGATGAGCAAAATCTGCCATCGATGAATGAAAAACTGGAATTCTTAGAAAATGATCTACTCTCGAGTTATGGTGACACAGAAGAGAATAAAAAACTTCTGAAGCACAAATACTCGTATTTTAAAATCAAAACAAAACAATGATGGTCTAAAGCGCACTATACAAAAGAGACGTTTTTATAAAATAGTGACTCTTGGTTAGATGGGACATTTGAAATATCTGTATTGACGCAAAATCGGCCAGGTCGGCCCTGCAAATCATTTAGTGAATTGAGCCTTCATTTGGCCTACAAATTACCCATAAAAAATATCGCACAATAGAGACAAAAGAAGAAAAAGATATAGAAGCAGATAGAAAACGAGATATTTAAGAAAGTTTCGCTTCGAAACAGGCCTCTTGGTGGATATGCCAAAATCTAATTTCGGTAATACAAACAATGGATATACCAGCAAACGATTTTTTTGAAAATCCGGAATTGCCTGCTGACATCACTGGAATCAACTTTGACCTGATTTACAGGCTGAAAATAATTTTGGAAGCTATATCAAGTGGATATAATGTCAATGTTGTAAAGTGCGATCAATACGCTTTAGAGTCGGCAAAGCTATATGTAGGGGTAGCACTCAATGACTCCAACCATGCATAAAGTCCTGATCCATGGTGGAGCCATCATCGAAAACGCCCTCCTGCCCATAGGGCAACTCTCAGAAGAGGCAGCTGAAGCCCGAAATAAGTATTGTCGGTCTTACCGCCAGAATTTACCTAGGAAATTTTCTAGAGAAGTATGCAATGCGGATACACAACCAGATTTTTTGCATTTTCATGGGGAACGTGATGAGCCCTATCTTGGCTGATTTAGTTATGAGCCACTTACTTAATAGCGTGTGTGACATCCTCCCCTTTGAATTTCCGTTTCTTTACCAATACATTGATGACATCAGACATCATCTGTGCTGTTCCGGCCGATGGGGGTCGAGTCAACTTTTAATGTTTTTAACGACTATAACGAACATCTCCGTTTCACATTACAGCGTGTCCCTTCTTGGACACATTAGTCATGATATCCCCGGATTATGTGATTAGGGTAGATTAGTACAGGAAGCATACTTCTACCACTAGCATGTTAAGTGTTTTGTCGGGCCACCCAAATAAATATAAGATCAACACTATACTGGCTTTCAAAGTCAAACACAGACTAGTTAGAATTGGTTACGCTGACTTCCTAAAGAACAATTTTGAAAAGTTGTAAAATTCTTTTTTGGAGAATTACTGCCCTCCCCCTCTCAAGAAGTTGATTTTTTGCACTCCACGACCACAGTGAAACCTTTCGCTTCCAGCCGCACAGACTGAACCGGTGAGATAGGTATTACCCTATACAGCGTGTCCCCTTTTTATCCAAACAACTAACCAGTATACTATATCATCACCCAACCATAAGGTTGTGCCGGTAAGTTCTTTCAAGATCTATAACACCTTTTTCTCTAGACTCAAAGACCCTAGGGACAGGGTCTTTGTCCCTACTAAAATGAAATCTAATTTAGTATATTACATTCCTTGTAGTGGATGTCATAAGGCATATGTGGGGATGACATCACAACAGTTGCATTCGAGGTTGGCACAGCATAGAAGGGACGTTGCACGAAAAAAGGACAACACTGCCCTTTGCACACATAGTATGGCTTGTGAACATTTGCCTGATTTCGAAAACACTAAGATCCTCATATAATGAGAAGAATTACAAACGGCTTTCCTTGAAATGTGTTCTATTGTTTCAATAGAAAACACCATGAACTACAGAAGGGATGTGAACGACTTGTCAGCGATTTATGCAAACCTTCTAAGAGGTACTATATTTGATGTCAATGTTTAATGTAAATTTATATCTTTTATATGATAGGTGAGCCCGTTACGTATATGTTTTTGTGTGCGTGGGAGTTGTAGGGGTTGTCTGCATTATAGCGTATTTTTGCGATTATTAATTTATATTTTGTTTTTTTTTTGTGTTTAACATTCGTATAAAAGTTGTCCACTTTATTATACTACAGTAACCTTGCAATTGACACTTCGGGTTCGGTTTGTTGGCGCGGAAGTTGATCGATGTTAGCGATTTGAGTCTAGTTACTTTTCTTTTTTCGTTCTGACTGTTGAACAGTCTGTAGTTTTGCTGTCATGGTCGTTTCCCGGTTTCCCGCTTCTCTGGTTTAAGGTGGGGTTCGAAATGAGTAGGCAACCAAATATACCTCATAAGTTTGTTGTCAGTATTTCACCGAAATGATTAGGTATTACCATTCAACTTATACGTTAAACTGAACTTGAAACCTCGAGTCTAGGTGAAGGATTTTAAGATTGTTGGTGGCTATGTCGTAGTCTTCTTGCGTTCAACAAAAGAACGCCGATATTCATAGAATTCGTCACCTACACTTGACAGAATTGAGCCGGATATTTTTTGTATTATCGGCAAAGGTTTCAAGTGCAGTTTAACGTATAATTTGAATGGAAATACCTATCAATTAGTATTTCACCAATCATTTCGGTGAAATACTGACAAGAAAATTATGAGGTATATTTGGTTGAATACTCATTTCGAACCCCATCTTAAGCTGGATGTAGGACGCTGAAGGTATAGTTTGCTGTTCTTTTTATACTGATTATAGTTTGTGGGATTGGGGGTTTTAGGCATACACCGCACATAGGTCGATTTGGCCGATTTAGGCGGCCAGAATTATTTGATGGTCTATTAAGGGTGCCGAAAAGGACAGCTGAACGTACCCTAAAAAGTTCAGTAAACGTACTTCGTACCGATCTTTTAAATTTGTTTTTAAATTTGAGATTTTTTGCACTCAAAGGGTATTAATTGGATGTAGCTACAGCATACGAACAGTACAACGATAACTAAAAAGACAATACATACCGAAAATTGGTCAGAATTGAACAATAGACAATAACTTACAATTTTCTTTTTGGATTTATAAATCCTTGCTTCATACAATGCATAGTGAAATCACCTATCTATACATGCAGTAAAATATCCAAAAACAGTTTTTAGTTAGACAATCGGTACGAAGCAGCAAAACCAACGATTTTTGTGCGTTTGAACGGAGAGTGGGAATTCCATAGTTCAGCAGTTCTTGGATAGATGGCGCCACCGTCGTTCACAACATAATCGTTCACCACGAATTACTATTTGAATTATACAAACAAGTCAGATTATTGTGCCCGGTGTACAATTTACAAATTTACCAGGTCTTATTATACTGTGCATACGGTGTAACTGGAAACAAACGGTGCATTAGCAATTTGTATTTGTGCAGCAATGAATTGTAAAAAGATGCAAACTAGAATTGATACTTATTTGCAGTTGTGTTTGCAGTGACAGGTATAAGTTATATTATAACAGTAACACTATTAATTATTATTGTTGGTCTTTTTCATTTTCCCTGGTCTTACAAATAATTTATCTGTTTGTCCAATTTTTGATACTAATTCCTGAACTTCTACGTGTCACTGTTACAGTGACCGTGACACTATATAATTTAACCATAAGATTTTCTATTGATAGTACTTCTAATGGTGATATTACATTAAACCTATGAATCAAATGAATAGGTAATAAAATAATACTTTTGCTAACATATTTATTACACTGGAATATATAAATTTTTACATCCAAAACATTGTTTCATTTATTAACAAATATTTTACCTTTACGTCAACTAAAATAAACATGGATAAAAACACGCAAAAACACAATTTATTTTCATCACAGATAATATATTAAGTTAGTTACAAGATAAATATTACACATAGCTTTAAAATCATAAAGTAGATATATAATAAAGGAGAAATAATAAATAATAATAATTTTTAAATTTCTCAAATGTTCACCTCCATAACGTATTGCATATTTATTTATTAGCGATCCAAATACAAAGAGATAAACTAAGTAGATAGTAAAACACACAAACCAATTTTTATTAGACAACGCATGCAGCAGGTATCACCACTTTAACAGTAAGAACTTATTTCTATCACATATATTATCATTCACATATAATTGTATCACAACCTTAACTACAGAAAATACAACTTATTTATTTTAGAGATATTATCATTCAGATATAATTGTTATCACGTCATCTTTGAGATGCAGTTAATCACTTCAAGTAAGAATTTAGTAATGATATCCCAGTTCTATTGGTGTATTATACCTATATAACTGATGTAACTTTTTAATAAGTAACAACGTGTCAGCTGACTTTGCTTTGCCAGTGTACTCTTGCGCTTTCCCACTATACTCGTGTCAGCAAAACAAAAGTCATGGAAAAAGTTTTCTGTGCTCACCATGGCAAATGGGAGTCGGAGACATATGCATTGCAATATTAGGTCGCCTAAATTAAAAACCTCGTGTACAAAACCGGTAGTACCAATTTGCCCTAATTCACCAAGTTACTTTTCAAAACTGGCAAGTATAATTTTTAGTTTAGAGTACCACTGTTGGTAATCCGAATCCATTTTTGCGCACTCCAATGTGGACTACCAAGGTGTTGTAAGGCGTTCGGACTACATGGTAGTACGGATTACTGAGAGTACCTATACTGTATGGATGATGTTCTGAACGTGCTCACCGAGTGCTGTATTGTATTTACATACCCACAGGACCACTCACCATGCCTCGTCTCACGAGAGACTACCCACCGAGGTGGCAGAGGTGGTGGTATCGCAAAATGTGGCGCAGAAGGACAAAAAAAGCCGCCACCCTATAGTTTTGTCACGCAACGTCTATGGGCAATCTTAACAATAGTTGGTGAAAGGTGTTTTTCATAAAATCTACATGACTTCGGTAACAAATACTCGTAGGGAAAAAGACAAGTGGCGCCTTGGCTAAGAGCGATAGAAACTTTTCCAAATTTATAAATGACGTAAATGGACCTGGAAAAATAGAATAGAAGGGCATAGAAGGGAAAAACAGAATGGTTAGGGCAAGTATTTCAGGTGAAAAGGCGATTGCACAGTCAAATAAAAATGACAAATTACCAGAGAAACTTTAAAAATTAAAGCTGGCGGTGTTCCTTACAAATAACCATGCAATATATCTCCACGGATTGAGGTACACAGAGGAAACAAATATATATTGTGATTGTTCAAAAATGCCAATCTCCTAGTTGTGGCTTATTTCGCAGTAACGTGTTACACCCGTCACGCCCGTTTTCGACTATACATAAGGAATGGGGGCTTTTATTCATATTTTGATGCAACATTATAATAAAAAGACAACTCATCTTTTAGAATTGTTGTAGATTCACTGATAAGTTTTAATGGCATAAATATTGCCAAACGTTTATTCCAAAACTTTATCAGACTATATAAGTATAAAAATAATTGGTTAGCTGCATGAGATTCTATTTGATCGAGATCGGTCGAGTCTGCATTAAAGTAAAACGAGTTAGCCAGGATTTGACAGATATTTTGATTCTCTTGACAGCAGGGATTGTCAAAACATCAGCGTTGACACTACTTGTCATTAGAATCAAAATATCGGTCAAATCCTGGCTAACTAGTTTTAATGCAGATACGATCGCGATCAAATAGAATTTGCTCATGCAGCTAAACTTATAATTCTACCAAAAAAATTTATAGACATAAAACATTCAAAATTCCTCTACTTTAATTTATTATTCAACTGTTTTGACGAAATTACAGAAACGGCGGCTCATTTGCAAAATCGTTAAAAATGCTAATGGACCAGGCAATAGAGATTTTTACGTGACAAAAATAGTATCAGGAAGGCGACGGCCCCAGGTCACGTTGAACTGTCCGTAGATGTATTGTGATGTGTTTTCGACTCGCAAATATCATTACCTACTTAATTTGTTATAAACAAAAAACCTCAAGTAAACGTATTTTTTTGTTTCTTGCTTGTAAAAGCTGAACTGATGGAGCAATCTTGATGGAGTAATACAAGCGCGTTGGTATATATCGTACGTTTCCCCGAACACTAGGCATAGCATTTACGGAAGAACAGCAACATCGCTCTCCCCACCCGGCGTAGTCCGCGGCTAAGCGGTTCCCCGGTGCGCGCTTCGTGTGCTAGTAGCTAGTAGTTTGTTGTTCGCAGGACTGTGTGCTCGCTTCTGTGCTTCTTTTAAAAATGCACGTACATGGTGCATACATAATTTCTAAATTCTCTTTTATTGTCAGAAAATAATATGCAGAAAGAAAAACGCTATTCTAAAAAAATATATAAGTTAACTAATATTCTACTACGAATAAACAACTAAATAATCATTATTTTATATCGGGCTCAAAGATTCCGCCTTGCGCTGCAAGACAGTATCCGAGCCGTTTGTAGAAGTTGTCCCTCACGCCAGAGAGCGTTTCGGCTGTTACAGTGTTGGCAGCTTCTGTAATTTTTGCTCTCAACTCCTGTAAATTATGTGCCCTATTGACTTCATCAACATATGTGGTATTTTTAAGATAACCCCACAAGAAAAAACCGTTCGGAGACAGATCAGGTGATCTTGGGGGCCAACGAATGTCGCCTGTCCCACTAATAAGACGGTGAGGAAATGCGGTTGTTAAGAACTATCGCACCCTGGCCGCGTTATGAGCAGGACAGCCATCCTGCTGAAACCAAACATCATCCTGATCTACTCCGGGAAGGTTATAAATGGCGGGAAGTACTTGCTCTTGCAGCAAAGTAAGGTACTTCTGGGCGTTAAGAGATCCATCGATAAAGAATGGACCAACTAAATGATTGCCTAGAATACCAGCCCAAACATTTAGTATTTCGTGAAATTGAGTACGGTAAGCATAACTTCGGTGCTGATTTTGTTGGGCCCAATATCGAAGAATGGAAGGATTATGTTTACCATGTAACGGAAAAGTCGATTCATCAGTAAAAATAATATTTTGTATAAAATTTTCATCTGCGTTCGCTTTTCCATTACAGTTTCACAAAACTCCATTCTACGAATACTGTCCTCTGCGACGGTTTCCTGAGTCTTTGGGTACTTATAACTCCGGAAATCACCCTTCTTCAGAGCCTTAGCAACGGTTTTGTTACCAATACCCAATTCCTCGCCAATCCCTCGAGTGGATTTCTTATCGTCCAGTACTACAGAACCGCAGATTAGTACACCCCGTCGTTCTTTTGCCTCAATTTCTTGTGGACTTATCTCCCTTGGATGACAAGTACTGCAGCTCTTTAGACAAAGATCTTTTTCAAATTGATGCACAATATTGAAAATGGTTTGTCTGCACGGGATAGGTCTGCCTTCAAAAGTGATTGCAACCAAATCCACGCACTGTTGCGCCGAATTGCCACCGTAATACCACTTGATGATCTGAAGCTGTTCTAGCGGAGGGTACATCGCGATTGACCAGACCTGCTCTCCCACCAGTCGGCAGTCCCACTATAATTGGCTGCCCCACTCAAGCGTCGTTGGAAGTGTTGTCGCGTGATACGCTAGTTTCTATAGACCTATGCCTAACTTTTGCGGACACAATCTGTATACGCGCTACCCCACGTCGCGTCGGCCGCCTACACCCACTACTCGACCGGCTTTGAGCGCGCGGCCGGTTTCGTTCATGTTTGCAAGCATTTTTTTTACGTATTTCGCAACATTTTAACGCAAAATCAGAATTGGCGTTTTGTAGCACAATACTTCTACTTTCGAAATCCGTTAAAAATATTCAAATCGGACCACCTCCTGCGCAACCAGGCTCGCCGAAAGATATAGCATAAAAAAATTTAAAAATCGCAATTGTGTAAAAACTAATCATCGGATAACGCCTGGGTTGTGCCCAGTTAAAGTACCCATCAACCGCTACTTTCTCGCGAAGCCTGCGCTACAACTTTGAAAATGGCAAATTAAGTAATGATATTTGCGAGTCAAAAACAACACATTGCATCTACGGACTGTTCCACGTGACCTGGGACCGTCGCTTCGCGATACTACTTTTGTCACGCAATCAGTCATTTTCTGCTCTATTGCCTGGTCTATAAGAGTAACACACACTCACAGATGAATAACAATTAACAAAGATACACATTAAAAAATCTTAACCTACAAACCGTCTAGAGCAGGGGTGGCCAACAAGTCGATCGCGATCGACCGGTCGATCGCGAAGCCAATTTTGGTCGATCGCTCGCGATGTCTTGACTTAATGTGTGATGGTGGGTTTAGTCACCTTTACATAGCAAATAAGTCTGACTATAACCCTATTAAAAAAACGGTTAACTAATTGCCCAATATACTACTTGTACAGTAAAAAACCTTTCATTTTCTCCCTAAGTATATAACCCTATTGCTCGCGAATGTGGATGAAAGATAGTTTCGAATCGAGAATCATGTTTCGATCTTACAGAACTGTCCGTTTACCGATAGCAGTTTTTTGCTTATGGCATTGTAACAAAAACCGTAACAGTAACAGTAACAGTAAAAAGTGAGTCTAGTTACTCATGTATCTACAAATAAGCGTGTTTATAATCTTCTATCACTGGCCCCATATCTGAATTAATCCAACAAATAAAATAATTTCTAACACGGCCAATCCTGACTATAGCTTTGCTCTCAAAGCCAGTCTTCAGAACTATTCTCCTCAATGATTTAGTTTTTAGTTTAGTAGATTTAGACAAGTTTACCAAGTTGTCTCAGTAACTCATTCAAACTTCCATTCTACAATTCTTAATTTGCCAAAATTCAAAGGTGTTACTCATGAAACAATAAGTTACCAACACGTATTTCCTTTCCTTTTGCATTCAACACGCTAAAATTTTTTACCTAAAACAGACCAATAATTGCAAAAAGCAAACCACCTTTCAGCTCAGCTACATATATTAGCATGTTAAGCTATAACATTTCAGCCCAACAAAATAAACAAATATTCGCAAGGGGTCATCCTTTCAGGTCATGAACACAAACAAATAAGTAAAGGAGTAGTCATTCAGTTTAACAAGATAAACAAATATTAGCAAAGGGCCGACCTTTCATCTCCAACAATATAAACAAATATTATCAAATTGGTAACTTTTTATCACAACGCGATAAACAAATATTAGCAAAGGGTTCATCTTTCATCACAAAAATTAAACAAAAATTATCAAAGGGACAACTATTCATCTCAAGAAGATAAACAAATATTAGCAAATGGTTAGCCCTTTAGCTCAAAACCATTCATATATTAGCAAAGGGCTACCCTTTCAGCTCAACAAAATGAATTACCTACCACGCCAGTAAAGGGCTGACACAAATATGTATTCGCAAAAGGCTAACCTTTCAGCTCAACAAAATAAATACATTTTAGAAAAGGGATGACCTTTCAGCCAAACAAAATAAATTAACATTTGAGTAAAGAGCTGACGTTCAGCTCGACACGATAAACAAATATTCGCAAAGGACTAACCTTTCAACTCAACAACATAAAGATATTAGCAAGGGATATCCTTTCTGCTCAAACCCAATAAAATAAGTTAATATTACTCGTAGATAACCAACGTAGGTAGATAAACAAATTGTTTCTGTACGAGATGAACTCCCACGATCTACTGATAGATTAACAAAAGTCTAAAATTTTTAGCAAATAAGTCCAAAAATCTTCAATGTTAATTTTCCTGGTAAAAAAGGGCGCGAAATCTTAAAATCAAATTTTCAGCCATACTGTGCTTTTTTATAATTAACTCTGCAAATATGAAAGTTGAGTCAGGAAATTGATTTTCTTTATGCCTTTATATCGAAAACTTAATAGGTGATATAAAAAATAAAATAAAATAGTTTTTAACATATATTTTGCGTATCTACTACCCATAGCTCGCGGGAGTGCTACGCGTATGACAACATGCGAGATCGCGGCATATTTTAAAGATAAAAGGTAGATCTTAAGTAGACAAAAGTTGGCCACCCCTGACTCTAGAGTACATAAGATACACGAATAACAAGTCTCTTCATTACTTCCACTTCTCGAGTCCGGTCCTGGGGTGTTTTGAATTACCGATTATATGTCGTAATTAGTGGTATGTCACCAGTCACTAAGTTATTGTCAATTAATAAAATTTGCTGACAGAACAATTTTGGCGTTTTAACCGCATGGAATGAAGCAAAGTCGGGCTGGCTAGTTCAGTGTCACTGATGTAGATTGCGCTGCTGAGGGGGATATGTATATTTATAAAAGTTGAAAACGTTCTGTTATTGTTAAACTCTGTGATGTCATTAAGAATATTGTTCGGGCTTACTGTTTTATGTTTCCGTATTTCCATCTCCTCCATACGGTCCATCTTACGTGATTTATTCATGTGGTGCATTAGCGTCATATTGTCAACTGTTGTAGTGTGACCCGTGTCCGTTTAAGATGTCGCCCTACTGCAGAATTGTTCTTTTTGCTGATGTGCTCACTAAATCTAATTCTTAATTTTCTACCAGTCTGACCTAAATAGGAACTATCACAGTCATTGCACTTTATTTTATATATTCCACTCTTTTCCGTCTTGTCTAATTTTTGTTTGCAATTAACGAGAAAATTGCTTATTTTGAAATTGGTTCTTACAGCAGGTGTGATGTATTTTTCTAATGTTTTTCTGATAGGTGCTGCCAAATATCTATTATAATCAAGTATTATATATTTAGTTTTCATTTTTATGTTGGGATAAATCATGTTGTTGATGTTTGTCCTGTGTATCTTGCTATAAATTGTCTGTAGATCCACATTGTTATAACCACTGTCCCTAGCAATCTGCATTATGGTACGAATTTCAGTTGTAAAGTAAGAATCGTTCAAGGGGATATGGAGCGCTCTAGTAAAGAGGAATCGCCAGCCCGACTTTGGTTCATTCCATGCGGTTAAAACACCACAACTGTTCTGTCAGCAAATTTTATTAATTGACAATAGCTTAGTGACTGGTGACACCACTAATTACGACATATAATCGGAAATTCAGAACACCCCAGGACCGGACTCGAGAAGTGGAGCTAATGAAGAGAATTGTTATTCGTGTATCTTATGTACTCTAGAAAGTACTAGAAAGTAGTTTGTAGGTTAAGAGTGTTTAATGTGTATCTTTGTTAATTGTTATTCATCTGTTTACGTAGATTGCGCTGAAGACGGGAATATTCCTGAAACCGGTACGCAAGAACACTATTAAAACATCACATGAGAACTGAAATCTTTTATTATACATTTACCAAATCTGATAAATATGGAAATATTCCTTGCCAATTTTCATTATGTGTCTTCGAAATGCCATCTTAAATGCGGCCAATGTTTGTTTGGTCTATGCGACTGTACCTCCTCGTAACTGATGCGTAGGTATAGCTATATATTTTTATTTTTCTCTGGAAAATATTTGAAAAGCATTTAACACGTTACAATTCGAATAAAATGAAACTATCAATCTGAAGAAAACAACGGAATACATTTTAACAATGTTAGCGGTATTTTCTTACTCTTTCACTTACCAACTGCACACCGTCCAGTAGTTTATGAATTTTATCTCAAAAACGGATCAATCGCAAAGAAAATTTCTAAGCTCGCAAGCGAGTGGCAAACGATTTGTAGAAACACAATTTCGTTTTTTTTTGCCCGGAGGCTACTGTGAATCTGCGCCCTCATATTTGTTTCTAATTTTATCTCTAAAACGGGTCACCCGTAAACGAAAATTAAAAACTCACAAACACTCTCAATTGATTTGCAAACGATCTGTACAAACAGTATTTTGATATCTTACCAGGAGGGGGGGGGGGCAACTTCAGTGACGTATTTCGTTACCGTTTCCGAGATTGATATATTAATGAGCAGTGAAATTAGACAAATAAAGCCATCACTTCGGAAGAATTCAAACCCAGTGAGATTATTGCATACTTTTGTGGTTGGAAAATACAAAATAATAACGTGCAAATATAATATAACGTTTTTAGTGAAGTATTATTGCTTACTATTGATCGGATGACAATGGGCGTTATTACGAAATTTCTAGAAAAAAACTTCAAAAGCAGGTAACAGCAACATCGTATTTGTGTGCTGGGCTGTCTTACGCGTCAAAATTACTTGAAAACACCATTGACCAGGATATATTAGAATAAATAACAAACAATACCATACAGTTATCTTGTATTATTGCAGAAATGTTCCAAGATTAGTGTAACTATAATTTCAAATCTACGCTTCGGGGAAATCCCATAAAATCAAGGAAAGTACTTATAAAAAAAAACACTTTTACTTCCGAAGAATATGTTCGGAAACCGCCAACTTTTGAATACATGTTTATTGATCTTCTTATGATAAAAAATGATGTCCCTTTACGTTTCGATAAAAAAAACTTTGATTATGTAAATAATCTCGACAAGGGTGACGAATATGAACTTTTATGCTTAGAAAAACTGTACCTACTATCGGTTTACATTTGGCACACGGGAAGTAAAACACCCTGTATACCTATACTACCAATGCCAATGGGCCAAACAATCTTCAAATATTTCTTTAAAAGACGATTTAATTACCTTGTAAAGTTTGAAAGGAAACTTTTTCTTGTAAGAGAACTTTTCAATTTCAATGTAATTTTATGTTACATTGACTACGCAGCTCGGGGAGGGAGAAAAAAACGGTGCTGTGGTATTAGCTCACAGCAGCTATTCATTTTAATGTCCGTATATTTTTAAATAACGTTCACTTAAATAGCGACTTTACAAAATAAATAATTTGCGAGCTCCTCATAATTGTTAATAAATGTAACAAAAGGACCAATTCGTCACGATATGAAAGACACATGATCGAATCAGTCTTCTGCCATGAAAATTATTTGAGTGACCTACGCTATTTGAAAGTAAGAACTTAAATTATATCGATAGGCCATCTTGTATCGTAAAATTGCATTTCAATCACATATACACCTGGCATACTCAGTTGTTATAAAAGAGTAGGTCGTTCTCGAAAGCCTGTCTGTTGCCACTACGGCAGTTTCTCGATTGGCCAACTGGGTCTGGTTTGGGCCTCCGGCTGAAAATCTCTCTTTAATCAGTCTTCGGTTATATTATACAGTTCAAACGCTAGTGTGTATGATAACAATTTACTTGCAGCACGCTGCTACATATAGGAATTACATAATTCTATTTTTTGGTTTCTTTTATTATAAATATTTTCTACAATATATGAACGGTTTCGTGAAATGAGTGAAAGAAAATTAAATTTTTATGATTCAGACTGTTCGAATAATAATGATTATTGTTTTAAAATATTGCAAACTTAAAATGCCAAAACCATTATTGCTTAAAAATTGTCGATAAATAATTGGTGATATATTGTTCGGATTTGCAATTTTTCGTACGTATGTTAGAATGATATGCAAGAAGTTTTGTAAAGAGAATAAACATTTTGCTAAAGCAGCTGCTGAAGTGTCATTGTATTCACACAAGTATTCCGCCTTAACTTGATACATTTCTTAGGCATAAACGTCAAAGTTGGGTGTACAAAATTCCTAAAGTTCACTAAAACATTTGTTTGTGAGAAAATTGTAATCGCAATGGAAAAATCTTTGATTACCTTGATAGCATATTTTATCTGTAATATTTATCAACAAATAGAATCACTTGTTGCTCCGTCACTCAGAATTGCTCAGAATATTAACCTAGAGTTATTGATTTTTGCGAATTTCTATGACAAAGTACCAATATTTCCAAAACTATGAGATTTTTATTAAATTCCAATTTAGAAGTCTTCATGCTTTTGAGCTGACCCATCATACCTCCCAGTATTAACGTCGGTTTATGGACACCTGCACACAGAAAAGTGATCTCTCGAACGAAGAGAGAATTACTTGAATGAAGTGGTTGGTTGGTTCGTATATACGCGAGAGATTATTGCCTTCAACCAAGTAATTTTGTTTCTTGGAAAAATTACTAGATTTAAGAAAGTTGTTACTCCATTGAAGTGAGTAAAAAGTCTTCAGTGAAGTGCATATTTTTATTTGTAGCAAATATTTTTAGAATCTTCAATATGCCCGGGCTACACTAACGCCTATGTAACGCCTTTATGGTCAGAATTGAACAATAGACAATAACTTACAATTTTCGTTTTGGATTTATAAATCCTTGCTTCATACAAAGCATAGTAAAATCACCTATCTATACATGCAGTAAAATATTCAAGAAATGATTTTAGTTAGACGATCGGTACGAAGCAGAAAAACCAACGATTTTTGTGCGTTTTAACGGAGAGTGGGAATTCCATAGTTCAGCAGTTTTCGGATAGATGGCGCCACCGTCGTTCACCACGAATTACTATTTGAATTATACAAACAAGTCAGATTATTGTGCCCGCTCACAAATTTATCAGGTTTATTATACTGTATATACGGTGTAACTGGAAACAAACTGTGCATTAGCAATTTGTATTTGTGCAGCAATGAATTGTAAAAAGATGCAAACTGGAATTGATACTTATTTGTAGTTGTGTTTGCAGTGACCGGTATAAGTTATATTATAACAGTAACACTTTTAATTATTATTGTTGGTCTTTTTCATTTTCCCTTGTCTTTCGATACTAATACCTGAACTTCTACGTGTCACTGTTACAGTGGCCCTAACACTATAATTTATTGTTGGACATTTTTATTGGAATCCATTATTAATATGTATATTTCAGTTAAATTAACTAAACCATAAGATTTTCTCTTGATAGTACTTCTAATGGTGATATTACATTAAACCTATGAATCAAATGAATAGGTAATAAAATAATATATTTGGTAACATATTTATTACATTAGAATACATAAATTTTTACATCCAAAACGTTGTTTCATTTATTAACAAATATTTCACCTTTACGTCAACTAAAATAAACATGGATAGAACACGCAAAAACACAATTTATTTTCATCACAGACAATATATTAAGTTAGTTATAAATATTATAGGTAGCTTTAAAATCATAAATAAAGTAGATATATCACCTCTTTAACAGTAAGAACTTATTTCTATCACATATATATCATTCACATATAATTGCATCACAACTTTAACTACAGAAAATACAACTTATTTATTTTACAGATATTATCATTCAGATATAATTGTTATCATGTCATCTTTGAGATGCAGTTAATCACTTCAAATAAGAATTTAGTAATGATATCCCAGTTCTATTGGTGTATTATACCTATATAATGTAAATAGCGTTCAGTCATCTGATGTAACTTTTTAATAAGTAACAACGTGTCAGCTGACTTTGCTTTGCCAGTGTACTCTTGCGCTTTCCCACTGTACTCGTGTCAGCAAGACAAAAGTCATGGAAAAAGTTTTCTGTGCTCACCATGGCAAATGGGAGTCGGAGACATATTCATTGCAATATTTGGTTGGCTAAATTAAAAGCCTCGAATACAAAACCGGTGCTACCAATTTGCCCTAATTCACAAAGTTACTTTTCAAAACTGATAAGTATAATTTTTAGTTTAGAGTACCACTGTTGGTAATCCGAATCCATTTTTGCGCACTCCAATGTGGACTACCAAGATGTTGTAGGGCGTTCGGACTACATGGTAGTACGGATTAGTGAGAGTGCCTATACTGTATGGATGATGTTCTGAACGTGCTCACCGAGTGCTGTGTTGTATTTACATACGCACAGGACCCACAGCACCACTCACTATGCCTCGTCTCACGAGAGACTACCCACCGAGGTGGCAGAGGTGGTGGTATCGCAAAATGTGGCGCAGAAGGACAAAAGCCGCCACCTTACAGTTTTGTCACGCAACGTCTGTGGGCAATCTTAACAATAGTTGGCAAAAGGTGTTCTTCATAAAATCTACATGACTTCGGTAATAAATACTCGTACCATCATTTTTCTTCCATCCTATTTTAATCCATACAAAGTGGACGTTAACCTCAGGATACATGTCTGAAGACCTGCCGCTATGCGACTTGTCTCTCATTAGGGGCGCTAGAAATATACAAAATATTAATTTAACATCGTCAATAAATAAAAACAAATTCAAATTGTATATAATAAATTATTTTTGTAACTGTATTTTCTTGTTTAAGAGGATAATAATATAATAATATCTCAGTGCTATACAATTTTTTAGAATAATGAAAATCAAATTTTAACTATAGCTAAATGCAGAAGTCAGAACAATAATCTCAAGCAAAATAATTGATAAAAAAAATAATATAATAATAATAATAAATTATTTTTGTGAATATGTAATATCTATTTTATTATTCTTAATGTTGCATAATAACATAACAATATGTTTTTTAAGATAAAATACATAATTTGAATCGAACATATTTTCATACATTTGTAACAATTTATTTCTGAACGTGAGGTGAATCCATACGTTCGATAAGTCTCAATTACGTCGGTACAGTTACTGTATAGGTGGCTTAAAGTTAGGATTATACCTGTTGTAATTTTGTGTTTTAGACGCATTAGAATTCCTTTTTTTGCAGCAGCTTTCTTCCTACATTTTTTGACTAACTAGAACAGCGCTTATCAGCTCATCCCATTGTACACATCTACAAAAACAATGATTTATTGATTAAAGAATAAATTATAAAATATACACCTGCATTACCCTGGTTCCAACAAAATACATTTTATAACTAAAACATAACTAGTCTATTCACTGCACCTCTCAAACTTAAAAACTGAACTGAATCAGAACTAAGTAATAACTAAATAAAGTCAGACAAAATATGTTGTAAAATATAAGCAGCACCATAATAAGAAAAGATACAGCTGCCGCCGAAAAATCAACACAGTGCACTGCCGGGTCTTCCTGGCAACAAAATCATAAATGTGGCATCGCATTCCCGCTATCAAATGTGTTGTGAGAGAGGGACGAGAGCGGCAAGGAGTCGACTAGCCCTATGCTTTGCAATCTTTGCGTACCATACAGGAAATAAAACTACGCCAGGGTATTAGAAATAGCGGGTAGTCCCATGCGCGACCAAATGTAGGAGAGAGAGGAGAGCGGTAAGGGGTCCTAGAGTATCGCTGTGGAACGGGGTTCACAAAAACTGCCCGCGACGATGTAAATTGAGATATTGTAGCAGAAAATACAATATAGAGTGGGTTGCGCCATCTGTTGGCCAGTTGTGTCACTAGACTCATTCCGGTCTCCGTTTCGGCACCCTTAAGTAACTACGCACTAGAATGAATATACAAGTACTTTGTTGAAGAAATTTTACATTTTTTATCGATGATTTGAATTACTTCTGTCAAGACAAGACCTACAAAATCAGACCAACATAGGTAATGTTATATTATTGATAATAATACTTTTTACTAGATATAATAATCGAAATATTGATTATGATGAATATGATTATATAAATTGTTCTAATTTTCAGACTACTAAAACCACATCAATCACGCAGTGAGGTATTTGTAATCTTTTATGGTTTAAGCTTGATTTGTGGTGGAATAATGGTTTTAAATCAGTGTTTGGCAAACCACTAATGTGTTTCAAAACAAATCATTTGAAAATACAGAAAATGAAAGAAAAAAGACAAGAAAAAAATAAAGATTTGTAACTTTAAAACACAAAAGAAAAATACCACTAGTAGGTATACTTAGTATTTTGCCCAACACTTTCGTGAATAACTTTACATTTATGCATGTCAAAAATGGTATAAGTTATCGCATTGGGAAATTATTTGTTAATTTAATTCTTAAGTTTGAATAAAACTTGTACACGCAACCTATGCTGGTTGAGTATTTTCTCATTAACGTTTCTCCTTTTTCTAACAGAAAATAATGAAAATGATACTCTACATATTCAGATCGACCCCAGAAATGTGGAAACTGAAGACCTTCATAAATGTCTAATAACAACTTCCCCCAGTGATACATGTAAGGGCAAAGCGTTGCAACAAAAAAAAGAAGACTTAAAGAGGTGGTTTTGTACAGTCGTTGATTCAATTCAGTCAGAATCCCAGGTTGATGTGCTGAAAAAATTGGTTGCTCAAATACAACCAACGCTAAACGCTACAATTATGAAAGATTACACAATACTCAAGGAACACATGCAGTTGCCTCACAACAAAAAAATCAACCAACAAAGAAGACTATTTTCAACAAAAAAGAAAACTAAAAAACAAATAAATTGAAAACCCCAACTGCAGAGGAGCGCTGTAATATTGCAGTATCCATTTTAGGGCATTTACAAAATAAGGAATGAACGTATTAACATTGTATTATTGTATTTTTATTTCCTATAAATAGCCGACTTTATGTTATTCATTGTATTTTATCTTTTTTGTGGTGGGGTGAATGTTTGTATGTTTGTGACAATATAGAACATAAGCATGAAGCCCGCTAACTGAATATTTTATTAAGCAAAATAAATTTGCAAGTACTCACCTCTATGTATGTTTTGAGTACTGAACAATAGAATTTTACAAACGATGATCATAATAAAACATGATCATGGTTTGTGAAACCGGGCGTAAACGTTTAACACAAACAAATATTGACATTCGGGAACGGGCGCTATTATGACAAGTTCTGTATACTCTTAAAATCCGGTCACCTATTTCTGTACCACCTGTACATAAAATATACTTCCCAAATCCCAATACATATGTATAAAAATAGCAAAGCAAATATGACATAAAATATATAGTTCGACTTATTTAAGCTAATGACAGTATTCTGTGGCGCGTAGCCGCTGACAAATACGCCGGGTGGGGAGAGCGATGTTGCCGTTCTTCCGTAAATTCTATGATTAGCGTTCGGAGAAACGTGCTGTATGTAGGTATTCTCTACAGTGCCGGATTTGCTATATAGCAGAAGTAGCAAATACTACAGGCCCCGCGCATCTGGGGGCCCCGCGCCATTCGAGTCCAGGCAGAATAAAAATCAGAATTGACGGCGGCGTGGACTGGAATTTGTTACCAGCTTTAATAATAATCAAGGTGAATAAA